>CM026214.1:25093473-25198507 GCA_014839995.1 Xenentodon cancila
CCAGAGATTTTGCAGGTGAAAACAGCTGAAATATGTCTAACAGGTAGCCCGGTCCCTCCCCCTGCAACGATGCAGAAAGCAGCAGAACTTAGAAAGTCCCCCACCGGTCACCAGTGGACCAGCAGACCAGTGTAAAGACCTCTGTGGGGTGAAGGATTCAACCAGCTGGAAATTAAAGCACGGACATGTTTTTCTGGTTAATGGTTGCTCAGGTCCAACCAAACAATGGAACACACATGCTTCTGAAGCTTTACATCTCCTCGCCTCCCCTTCGCTCTGAAAACAGAATAAACAAACGAGCAGCCAGTGTCCACCACTTCACAGTTCATATTGATGGCAGAGAAAAATAAAAAAATGTAAAAAAAAAAAAGTGTTACACTCCCCACATGATGAAATAAAAATACGATTGAACAAATCCAACAAATTCCTCTGCTTCCGTGTTGAATCCGTCCCACAATTCCAGCCATGGCTTCAACTAAACTCTGATCATGTGACCCATTACAGTCCTGATGATTACAATCGAAATACACAAATAAAACCATCCAAGGACACCTTTTCATCAGTGGAGCTGAGGTGTAATCTGCAGACTTCTGGAAATCTGGCTCATTGTTTGTGTGTTTGCCTGCAGATTCGGCGGTGGCCCTGCCCATGTTTACGGACTCCGACTTGATCAACCTGCTTCCTAGGGGGGCTCAACATGGCTTTATATGAAGCTTGGTGCCTCTATATGGGATCCACAGTTTGCACCCTTCAGTGGCCCATGCCCCTCAGTCCAACCACACCTCACGTGTTTGGCCCACATCGGTCTCCATTTGCAGCCAGGAACACTGACACCATGAGGGATCCATGCCATGCACCCATTTCAAAACCAACATTGTACCCAACTGGCCCACTTTTAACACTTTTACGTGGTTGTGCTGGCTGGGAGAAGCTCATGAACTGGGTCCAACTTGGGTCGTGGCCAGAGTTGCATGACCCAGCTTTGGCTTTAATTTCAGACAATAGTTTAAATACAATATGACAAAAAAAGATCAAAGATATATTTAGAAACTGACAAACTTGGCAAGAAAATTGAAATCATGCACAAACTACAAGTTAAACAACCTGTTTGCCTTAGTTCTAACCACCTCATGTCCTGATTTCACTCATATCTCCAGTCGGTATGGGAACATCCATCAGTAAAACACCTGCGCGGGACATCTTGAGGAGGACACTGTCCTACCAAGCGGGCAAACCTTAGACTTTCCGCCTCCATCTTGGCCTTTTACAACCCCGTGGCCACTGACACTCCACATTTATCAAATCATTTTCACAAAAGTGTTAGAAAAGTCAAACTTTCATCATCTTCTCCAGGTTCTCAAGTCATTATCAATAAAAACAGTTTAGAGCAAACATCTGGTCAGCACCGCGTTAACATCCAGAATAAGTCATTAATACGATGCAGTACTGGACGACAGAAAAGTCTCACTGTTCTCTCAAGAAACCCACATAAACAGTCTCCAAAAATTCAAGAAAGTTTAATAAACTATATCAGGCTACATTTCCACGCAAACATCCCGCTGTTGTCAAATATATAACATGCACTCAAAGGTTGTAGCTGTACCCAACCAAACATGCCCCCTGAAGCTGCAAACAACAGAATAAGACAGTTTTTTCTCTCCTCTTTCTGTAACTGGACGGTTGGTGAAGAATCTCAGCAGCAGAAACAGACTCATGAAGGAAGCACGTAGACGGCTGAGTCACCGGCCTTCACCAGGCCAAAAGCGCTGAGAAGCAGGACAGAAGGCAAAAACCCGTCGACACAAACTCCTTCATGGTCATCAAGACGCAGAAAAATCGCTTCTGGAACCATAAGCCACCACGCTTCACTCTAACCCTGCAAACAAAGAGGACTCGAAGGCCTCAGTTTCCTCCGGATCAACGGCATCGGGTCATGTGACGTCTCAAACGTCTGACTGCAGAATAAAAGAACCCCAATCTGAACATCGTTAGAGCTCTCAAACCCCAACTTAGAGGACTGATGAGAAACCCTGAAGACTTTAGACTCGAGACCTGTACACGCTTCTGTTTAAAACTCAGCCTGGAGCTCTGTTGTGAAATATTGCACACGTCTTTTGCAACCATGAAGACACACGTGACACGTGGCTTTGTACAAATAAGTGATGAAATCAGGAAAAAAATTACAGCAATTTCACACACTTCAAAAGGTGGAACAGTTAAACTGTGGTAATATTACACAAAAGTTTAAACTGCCATCAAAGACAGTTTACATTTCAAATGAATACAATTATTTTAAAATCACTTTTATCCAGAAGGAACAAAGTCAGAAGGATTTTGAAAACAAGTCCAACCCCCTTCCTTCTAAAGCCACGCCCCCTGGGCGCATGAAGGAGCAATGCCTGAAGAAACACCAAAGCAAAAACAGAACTTGACGGACAGGGCAGCCGTCCAATGACATCGCTCAGGTTACACACAATGACTGGATGGCGTTTTAAGAACCCCGTCGCTTCTATGTGCCATTGATGTTTTTTGTGTTTTGATAGCTGGAATGTGACTGTCTGCTATTGATGCATAAAGACAATTTCAGCTGATTCCACAAAGCACGCTTCAGAAAAAGATCAGATTCCCAAACTTTATAAAAAAGCAGAATAAGGGACTTCTGGAAGACGCAGCAAAACTGACACAAGTTACATCTAAAATTGAATTGTGTGTATTTGTTTGTTTACCCTTTTTTAATATTTGAGATTCATTGTAGAGTCTCATTCTTTAAATAACGTCATAATTTTGTTTTAAGTGAAACCTTTTCTTTGTACACTTATCATCCTTCCAAGAAGGTTAAAACCGTAGCGACCGTCCGGCGTGGACGATCATCTAGGAATACAGTTGGAGATTTGTTTTTGTTTTTTTTATTTGTTTGTTTAAAAGTTGGGAAATTACAGAAGATAAAAATCAATGTTTAGTCGGTGAACACGGACTCATTTCCAGAATCAAATGGTGCTCAGTATTAAACAGATTAAATTGATTAAATTAATTTAATTTAATTATGCTAATTAACATTCACAGAGAATAGGATTCTGATCTTTATTTTATTTTTCAATTTAAGTCTTGTTGTATTGTGGGGAGGTGGATAAATAAGTGATTTATAAAAATAAGAAACGTCTTTCCATTTAACAACTGTAACCATATTTTTGTGAAGGACACGTCAGAAACGGTCCCTCAGGGACACTCAAGTCCTCCTAACTCGAACTTCACTGAGGCTTAACAAGCTTCCACATTTTCTAGTCCCAATCACTGAAAATAAGAGGCCCAAATAAAGTTGTCTCTTTTGATAAAATCAGATTTATGTCATCTTAAGTGGAGGACTGACGACGTCGAGAGGACGAGAGCTCAAGTAAAAGATAATGTAGGTCATCCAGACGAACTGCTGGCAAAGTGACGGTTTACATCCAGACAAGGAGCACAGGAAGCACATGTCTATACTTGAAAACGGCATCTATAGAAACTTCTCCCAGCGAATCAGAGCCCAGCGTGAAGTGGCTCCCGGCCAATGAGGAGCCGCTGTGCCCTATAGGTTCCTTAATCTTCTGTTTCTTTCTTTTTACGGCTGAAAATATGTCAAGAATTCAGGTCTGCAGGAAAACACGCTCTCCCTTTCACTCTCTCTCTCACACACACACACACACCTCAACATGCTGAAGTTTGTTGTAAAAGTTGCATGGAAATAAAAAATCATACATAATTAAATTAAAAAGAAAAGGAGGAAAAAGAGAAATGCACAGAAATATTTACCCTGCAACTATCAAAATCTTTTCAATCTTTTGTTTTTAAAGCATGTACACTTTAATACACAAATAAGCATTTTACTAGAAACTCTGAGTTTTTTCACTTTGCTTGTTTGCTACATGTAAACTCCTCTCGGTGGAGGATCAAGCACAGCTTTGTCCTTTTGGTCCGAGCGTTTATACAAGAGACGCTTGTTCTTAGGGAAAAAGAAAAAAGAAAAGAAAAGGAGCAGAAGTCGAGGAGCTGAAGGAAAACGTCTGCGATATATTCAGCTCAGTTTTACCTCCATCAGCACACAGGACGGCTTCGTTTTCACACACACGCACACACACACACGTGCACGCACCTAAAATAATGATTGAAAAGCCAGGTAACAAGAGGGCATGATGAAGGCGCTCAACGCTGCTCCACAGTTTTAGTTATCATGCACAGATGTGACGTGAAATCAGAAAAGCTAAATATTTATGTTTATCCGAATTTTCTTACTGTTGTTCATTTTTAAATAGGAATTTCTTTCCTGCTGAGATTGACACATTATCTCGGTTATCTCTGCATGTTTCCATCTGCACATCCACACAAACCTAAAAACAAAGAGCAAACGTCGGCGGTCTGTTTGAACTCGTGTAACATCCTCCATCACAATTACTTGCTGCTCATTTGATGTAAATAAAAAATTGCACATATAAAAAAAAAAATAATAAATTTGTTGTGTTGGGAACACATTGCAGAGAGAGCAGGCTATGTTTGTGAATCCAAGTTGGTTCAATAAACCTCGTTAGGCAACGTAAACGTAGCTGACGCGAGCGCGAGGACGTGATGGGCACATTTCAGGAGAAAAATGCTCAATTTTATGACTTTGTAAACTTTTAAAGACTAACAAATTGTGATTTTAAAAAAACAACAAAAAGCGATAGTGCATATCGGAGTTATAAGTGAAGTTGTTCACAGTGAAGAGCTTAAATCCGTTTAGGAAACAACAAAGACGAGTCCCGTCATTTCTCTGCAGATGTGTACGGAGGCTGACCTCCTGGAGTCATGGGGGCACTTCACATCTGCAACGAGCAGCTCGGGTTTTCAGATTAATTAAGACATTTCCAATTGAAGTCACTTTCAACAGTGAAATCTTTAGTAGTTTTACAGTTAAAAGATCCTGGATCAATTTATACCTCAATCTTTGGAGCATCTTCCCCACAGCTGAAAAAATCCAGATAGTTTGCAAATGTTTAAAATCATGCGTGGAAGCGAAATGTTAGCCTGAATTGCTCAACTAACAAGCAACATAAACAAGCTTAGACCTACGTCTGTTTTGATGGAGCAGTCGATACCTCTGACCTCTAAAATCCTACTTGGTGTACAAAGTAAAAACGCCGTGTACCATTTCTCTCCTGTGCTTTTCATATACGGGCTGAAATAATGAGTGGAGCTAGGATATACAGTCAAACGACGATACAGATGACGAGGAAGACAGAGGACGGGTGGATCCCCCGCTGGTTCTTCTTATCCCTCGGTTATGGATCCCATCTTTGATAGGCCGTTATTCCTCACCGATCGCCCCGACTGATTACATACAAGTCACATTTACTGGACTCGAGCCAAAAGGCAACTGCTGTGAACGGAAACCTCTTCCAGTTAAAACTAAACGTTTATCTATACTTTCATCTCTACAGCCACAATGCTCCTTTTTCACTACCATTTCACATCTCCATAGTTCGCACCATGTCAGTCCCCGTGTGAACCGACGCGCCACTTTCAGACGTCTCCATCTCCTAATCAACCGGAGCAACGCAGAAGTCCTGACCCAACTTTCCAGACTTCTAGTGTCTGGAAGACCTTTAATGTTTCTAGGCTTCATCAGTCTGCTTCCTTCTCTGATATACTGACATCTGGTTTTACATGATTTAAGAAACTCAACATTTACATTTTCAAAACAACTCTTGTGTCTCGTAAACTGAGAACATCAACAGAAGCAACACAAACACAGATGCAACATTAGGTCTAAACAGTGTTTTTTTTTTTTGTTTTGTTGTTTTTTTTTACAGCAACAAAACAACTAACACATACAAACGAAAAGATGCTAAATCTTATTCCATTTTTTTTTTTTTTAAACAACTGCACCCAACAAATCTTATCTGTTATTTGAAGAGCAGTTGAGAGCTTCAGACGAAGTGGATCTACATTGTTGTCGTTTAACGGAGGCTTTGTGGACTCCGGAGATTCCGGGTTACTTTAATTTAAGACCTTTAGCAGCCAGGGAAAAATTGTTGAATTCTGTTACGTCCCCATTTTAACACCGATATTAAAAGAGACATAGTTAGTGTTTTCCAAAAGATATCTGTGATATGCTGAGAGAACGAGAGAATCATTACATAAGCTTGGTTTTTTACAATTAACTTCTTTCTGCAGGAATTTGTTATCAGGGCGGAGTCCGACACTTGACCCCTCCCCCCTCTACAGCAGGGTGTGTTTATTAGACATCTGTCTAACAGCTCTGTTTCCATGTAAACGTGGACACAAAAACACCTTCAACAGCCTTTGAACCAGGTTGTTAAGAGTATGAGCGCTGAGCTGAGAGCTCCTCCGACCCAATCCCCAACTGCAACAAAAATACTACATCCGCGCTTTCATTCGCAAACATTTACATTTCCCTCATCTGCAGTTTAGACATGGGTGGCGAGTACTAACCAATCTCATCGCAGGTCACGCGTTGAAGTGGTCAGGATAGTTAAAACAGCACAGACACCCTGACGTAACAGTAAAATAAAAGCTTTCAAAGAGCTTCTAGAGATTTTATTTTAAACTTAATAACAACTTCCGACGTCCACAAGTTTTAACTGCATCTGCAGACTGGACCTCCAAGCTCCAAACATAGATTAACCCCACCCATGCATCCATCACCACCTGGGATCATCCCCCTTTAGATGCAAATCAAATCAAAAAGAGACCATCTCCAGATGTCTCTGTCACCATGGCAACGTGACTGGCAGGTACACGTCTGACTGGGTCAGCAAGTACCTTGCTTCGTTTACTTTGATATACCTGTAGCAGCTATGTTAGGTTGTGAAGTCTGGGTGAGGGAGGATTCTCCAACTTTGCATCTTGGAATTCGAGAACTTCTAAAATTCCGATTTCCAGGTACAAACGGAACATGCTCCGATCTAGGTCTGTGATGTCACAGAACCCTGCAAACATGAAAAAGTCACTAAAAGAGATTTTCATAACCGAGGCCGCTCCAAACACAGTCTCAGGACAAATATCAGAGTTTGGATGGTCAGTCAGACACCAAAATAAACAGCCTATCACCGAATCCCTGCAGATACTGGCGACTCCCGAGAAATCACTTCATGAAAGGACCACTGAAATATGCATATATTCTACAGACTGAATCTTTGTAGTTTTCATGCGTTCAGGTGGTAAATATACCCAGTGTTCTTTTATTACTTTGTTTAATCAGTGATTGATACATATTTGTTAGATGAGGAAGATCTGAATCTTTGAATAAATCCTAATTTAGGGAAGTTTAAGGGAAGCTGCAGGGTAAAAACCAACAGTTGGGTGTGGCCCAGCTGTCATTGTGTTGGCCGTCTCCTAAAACTCAAAAATACCAGACAGAACACACACACTCTCTCTCTTTTAATCCAGCCTTTCTTCTTCAGCCTCCCATAAAAAGAGATCAGTCAAATGATTTTTGACTCGTCATAAGAATCCACCAATCCAAACCTGCTCCTTTGGTCTGCAGGACCAGACGGTTTAAATGGAGAACTATGACAAACATAAGAACATTTAAAGAAAAAAATTAAATGCAGTGACTGCAATAAAGTCTAAATAAAATCGCTGGTACAAGTGATAATCACTGCAGATTGATGGGAAAATTGTGTCCACGCGTATGATTCTTATTCTTCACATTCACCAACACATAGTGCTGTTTATTTTTAATGCGACAGCTGCAAACGACAACTCTGAAACTTTAAACTTGATCCAATCACAGATGATCCTCACATTTAGCTCCAACACCAAGTCAGCTGTGGAAAACACTTCAGTTTTATCGCCCTAATAATCTCCACTAAAAATACCGACAGACTGATCCATTTACTGATCTGGTTTCCTGCAGATACAAAATTAGACATGTGAATTAAGTCTTAAACAACTATTAAAAAAAAATGATTTGTGCAGTTTTTAAACCAGGAAATAATCAGTGAACAGGTGATGCTTTTCACCAGACACTCAAATGTTTACAGTATTTACAGGAAAAGGGTTTTGCATCCTGGTGAAAGTATTTTAAAATCAAAGAAGGAGTTTTTACAAGTCTCATATTCACATTAATCAGCACCACAACTTTTTTTTTTAGGTTATAATGACATTTAATCTGGTCACGGCTGCCTTTAAGATTATAAATGTTGTACCTAAAGCAGCTGATAAAACAATACTGCCGCCAGTCATGAATCTGTCAAAGGTATTTGACACAATCATAAAATTTAAATTAACATCCTTCATAAAAGTTAAATTTTAACTTTAGCAGTTTTCTGTCTGACCAACAATCCCATTGGCCAAAGGATCACCTCTGCCTTTTTAAAGAGGTGCCCCAAGGTTTTGTGTTTGGACCACTTCTTTTCAATACAATACCAGAGCTTGTATGATAATGTGTTTGTTGATAATGGCTCATTTCTCTTTTTATGACGTTCTTCATGGTTCATCGACTCCTTTAAACTTTTGTGGTATCTCAGTACTGTCCAGTCCAGCCTGCAGAAATTAAAACTGGTTTTACACCCAGACAGATGTGTGGTTACGCTGTTCTCTAATAAAAACACATTAATGCCCAATTCCTCAATGAGCTTAAGTTGAGAAGGAAAGAAACTCCAAATGGTCACGTACTACAAGTATTTCTGCTTTCACACGGACACATATCTGGTCTCTTAACCCTGAGTTAAACTATGCTTTAACTACAAAAACAACTTCCTTTCCCCTCAGAGAAAATGAGATTTTATTAATCAACAACTTGGGATTCACCTATCCTCCTCAGTTCTCACCAGGTGGTCTTCGCACTTCCACTGATACTGATCCAAAAATGGTGTGAAAGAGACTGAAGCATTTTGCTCCTATTCAACATTACCTTCTATCTTTAAAAAAAAAAAAAAAAAGAAAAGGTTCATTCTTACTTCATCAACATAACTGAAATTTTGTTGAAACAATGAAAAAGTATGTCAATCATTTGGATAAAATGTTGTCACTAAAACAGACCAATGTTATGTGATGCTGGTGAAGTACACAGACTATTATTAAACTATAAACTATATATATTAAACTATATAGTTTGAGTTTATTGAACACACCTATGACATCAGTTAATTCCAAAAAGGTTCAGAAACGGAAGTGAACACAGCTATTTAAACAACATTGGCTCTGATATTTGATAGAAATACTGGATCACTGCGTAAAATTGACCATGAACAACCAACGTGAAAAGTGAACAGGCATAAGTATAAATACACAGAGACAAATAGAACATGAGTAAAGAAAATTAAACAATAAAATGGGAAGGAACGAGTCAGGCGGTGAGACAGTGATGGACAACACGACAACACTGGAGCACAAGTACTCAGATGTGTTTGTGTCTGGATCTCATGCAGGCCAACAGCCCACAAAACCACAGTCTCGTGTAAAATCCAGTTTTAAGAAAATATGGCAGGATCCATTTGTACGGAATTTAAAAAAAAAAAAAAGTTTAAAAGAATAAAAGCCCTGCACACCTCAGAGGCCTGCTTCGAGACGGCGTGCCGGTCGGCGGTGACCGGAGAACTAGCACTCACACAAACACCAGGGGTCCCCAACCAGCATGCAGACCCAGCCCTTGGGCCCCAACCAACAAGCCTCCACCCCCTCCACCTCCTCTCTTTGTCTTCATGTCTTGATTGTTCCTGCACCCCTCCCCCTCCACCGCTCCCCGTCTTGTGCACGCTCCCAGATGTGTGTGCAGTTTATTTTTGGTGAGCGAAGGAGCGATCTACAGTCAGAAAGAGAGGACAGATGGTTTGAACAGAGAGAAGAAACAATCAGAGGAGTGGAGGAGGGGAGGAGGAGCCCTTAAAGAGACAGGATCCATTCACCGATCCTCCATGTTTGCTGACCGTTTTCCAACCTCACCGTCTTATTCCAGCCTGGCTTCACTTTTGTCTTTACGCCCTTAAAATTACATCTTTTTGCACATATTTTCTTATCTCACAACTCTTATTTAATGCATTTACCACAACTTCTTCATTTTTTTAAATTAGATGTTTCAAACTACCCTTCTAAATAAATTCTGCGTGAAACAGGAATTCAAACCAAAAATAATTTAAAGCATATAAATAAATCATTGAATTGCTTTTGTTATTGTTTCAATAAACACTAAATATTGAAATACTTAATTGTATTTTAAGATATTTCAGATTCAGAATGTTTTAGTAAAAACTATTTCTACAGGCTCTCTAATACATTAAATAAAAATAATAAGAATTCTTAAAAAAGAAAGTCATAGCAGCGATAAGATCAAACTAGACTCCCTCAGCAGATCCTTGGTTGGAAAAACATTCCAAGGTGGGTGGAGGTGGCTTAGGTGCAACAAACTACACTTGGTAGTTGGAGGAGTTGATGAACGTTCGTGTCTTTTGGATGCGACACTCTGACCTGAAGACGTGGCTAAAGATTCAGTTCAGGTTGCCAAGTTACAGGTCGTCCACGCTTGATCCAACGGCGTAGGCCCAACTTTACTAGCGACCCTGGACCATGACCTCCACCACAGCCTGGCATGCACCTCCCCGGACATGTGACTAGATGTCAGGTTGACAAAGATAAGATATTCCTTTATTGTCCCACAATGGGGAAATTCCGAACATGCCAAACATGTGTGGTTGGTGCACTTGGTATCACAACAGAACAGAACCACGCTGCCACCCGGTGATTCGGGGTGGAATTTCAGCAACATATTCGTCATCACACAGTGTGAACACCAGCTACGATGTTTTGTAGTTCCTGTACGTAGGGGACTCACAGCCAAAGTATCTTTGGACTCCCATCCCGGTCGTCCTTCACAACAACTAAGCATTATTACATCACACAGGAACACTAATGAACCGAGATCACAGAATACTGACAGATTTAATCGAAGCGCAACAAACCGAGCTGTGACATCGTTAAAAGAGACTGAACCTCCACGCCTTTAGGAACCTTTTGAACTGAAAATTGAGAAAGTTCCTTTGGAATTCTTCTGGATTTGGATTTCTCTACCAAACAATCTCTCATCAACTGTCAGGTCCGACTCAAACACTGTTCCTGAGTATGTATACAGTTCTTGAGTTTATCCGTTTTGGGCACATTGAAACCATTTGTTGAGGACGGAGCGGGCACGGCTATGATCGGCTGGTGGTCCTGGAGAAAAGACGGTAGGGAAAAGTCACCCGAGAACCAGACAAGGAAAACGTTTGATCATTTTCAATCTACACATCTAAAAGCATCAATGTGACGCTGCTCTGATTAAACCCCTCAGAAGAAAAAAAGGAAAGTGTGAGATTTCTAAGAAATCTTTGGTTATAAAAATTTACCAAAAATCAGGTCTTTTCATTTGTAGAACATGTTCGGGTTATGCGAGTGGAAGAGGAACCATCTGGGAGTTTATGTAGATTTGTTTCCACCCCCGTGATCTTTTTGTTGCTTCTTCTTTCAGGATGACAACTGTCACTGGTTTTCATGTGTAGCCTCTTTCTCTCTGAGCTCGGAGACAGTCTGAAGCAAAGAGCTGACAGAAACCTCAGGATCCAACCGTGGACCGGGGGAACATGCAGAGCAGCCGTCTAATCACTTTACAACTCTGCAACCACCCAGACCGTCTGTCAGGGAATCTGCAAACAGTCAGGATGGAAAACCCGACTACGGGCTTTCATTTGAGCCGACCAGTCTCAGCTCTTCATGGACTAAGCTGGACCGGTGCAGAGAAGACGACTTTTGAAGGACTGATGGGAACCAGAGGAAAACCAACGACACATGAACGCAGCGTTCCATAGAGGAGAGTCAGATGTGAGAGTGGGCGAGCACTCCGGTCTCTGCGGAGAATGAACACTCACCGGCGCCGGCGCCACAGGATTGGTCGCACCCCCTCTGTCCCTCCTCCCACTCCCGCTCCACCTCCTGAGAGGAGAGGAAATCCAGCCTCCTCCCCTCCCTGCTGCTCACACTTCCTCACATGAACGACAGATCCAACTACATTCAAGGCTGCACTTTATGTAACGAACAAAAAAGGGAAATGAAAACAGAGCTGCAGCTTCTTTTCAACCAAATATCATTAACACAGATAACAGAAATAACATCTGAAGATGTGTACGCATTTCCGTTACGGAATTACTGAAATGTAGTGGAAAAACAAATAAATAAAAGGGTAAAACCAAAAGACAGCCTGGAGAGCATCTGGACAGCACAGTCAACAGATGTCACCATATATATGTACAACTACCAAAGGATTACACGGGAGGGTGCAGATTTCTTTGGATTTTGAAGGTTTCACCAACAAAATGAATCAGATGTGTCTGGTGAGAGTCTGGTGATTCCATGAATCCGTGAATCCAGAGGACTTTTCCACTGCAATCCGAGCCGTGAAGGTGAAACATGAAATAGACTAAATTCAGAACGTGAAAGTTGTTGTTTTATTTTCATTAAGTGCCAGCTCAGTGAGATTGGTCTCCGAGCGGTCGTCCCTACAGCGTTACAACCATCGGAGACTCGGTTAAACCTCCAGCAGGCCAGTGATGGCGCCGTGAAGCAGCTGGTCGCTATAGTGACGGTTTTCTGCAGGGAACCACATTCCTGTCTCCTTACGCTGTCGTCATTTACTGGCTTGGGTTTGGAATTGCGTTTTGTGGGAATTGTCTGTATAGGATTAAAGCTGAGCTGGTCGTGTCATTTGTTGTGCTTCACCTGTATATTGTCTCACAGCTTATGGGAGGAGCTTGTGGGCGGAGCTTGCACCAGAGTAGACAAGCTCGGTCACCTTTAGTGTCATGTGGACACAGTCTGCTGGTACAAATGCAAAGCGGCATCAGGTCCACTGCTCATCACTCTGTCATCACTCTGAACACGACACTTTCACCCTCATTATCGTACACAAAGACCGTCCTCCCAAGTTACAACAGCGCTCCAAGATCACATGACCTCAGCCCCCCTAACCTATTTTCCCATGATCCCCTGCAAGCAGAGCTTCAGTCTGCGGCTGAACCTGGTACGAAATGATGAATAGATGATTAATGTCCGGAGGGAAACTAATCAAAGTATTTTGAACCGACATGAAACCGTTATCCACATGCAGAAAACAAACTTCCACATTTCCAAGTTATTTTCTTGTTTATGGCGGTGTGTGGAGAGATCTCTGGGGTTTTCATTTTAATCATCAATCTTCACAGAACATTGTCAAAGTTAAAAACATCTTAGACTCGTAACCTTCATATAAAAACACGACACACACTAAATCCGGGTAAAAAACACGAGGAATCCGGCAATGTGACCGCTTCCGTGGTGACGTTTTTACACTTTTAACCAGGTATGGTTTTACTTTTAACGTCTACACTATGCTCTGTTTTCAGAAGTCGTATTGTTGTAATACTGGTGCGTAATGACCATAAAGTCCCTTATCGTTCTGATTCAAAGCTCCAGCAGAGTTTAGGCGCCAACAAAGAAGAAATTCTGACCATTCAACTCTGAGGATCTCAGAATCTTGACAAGGATATGAAAGCGCTCAAAACCAAAATCTGACTTGAAGCCATCCCACGTGCGTCCAGGGGCGTAACTAACAGTCAGCGGCTGGAGCGTTTCCAGAGGTGACGCTCATGTGGAGTCTCTTCAGCGGGGCCCAACAGTTCCCGTTTCAGGGTCTGCAGCCCGACTGCACTGAAGCAACAACAAGATCGTAAAGGCCAAAACAGCCACGGCGAACGGGGCCGACCGGCCGGATTTAGTTCAGCCTGCTGATTTTTAAAGCATAAAAACAGACGGACTTTAACATAAGAGAAAGAAACGCACTACTAAACTGTCATGAAGATAAATCAAATTAAAAATCCGATCCAATGTCACATTAACAATTATACATCTCATCTTGAAATCTGTCTGCAACTAACAGCCAACTTATTTTCGCTCCAAACATGGCCCTTCCCTCTTCAGGTTCTGTGACGGCTTCACCGCCACATTATGGATTCTATAAGCATGTTCTGCCTGCGCCTGCCCGGGTTCCTCCCACGCCCCCCAACAACCAGCAGCTCGGTTCGGCCCCCGACCCGGATCTTTCCTCCGTCTCCCAGCAGCCCTCTGCAGCCTGACACACATTCCACTTCCTGATGAACACCACCTCCAGATCCACAGCAGACACAAACACAGCTCCCCCCACATCCACGTCAGGGGCCAGGGGCCCCTGCGGCCCCTCCCCCGGACGGTGCAGCCCAGGCTGATGCAGAGGGAACTGAACCTTTATTCTTCTAGAAAACAAGCTCCCCTCCCCCTCGACCCCCGCCCCTCCCTCCCACACATACACACCTCCATTTCAGAAACCAGTGAGTCCAGTTCAGGAGTTTTACTGGGAAACGGCCATGTTCACAAACTTTGACGGTCAGAACTGAGGAAAAATCACGTTTATTTATCCACAAAACCCCTCTGACAAAACACACACCCCGTTTCTAATTCACTAAAAATAATAATTAAACATAATTAAGAATAAAGACTAATCGGAATGACGACACAGGCGGTCGTGAAACGTACAATGGTGGCGCGGCGCGCCTGGACAAAGACGCACGTGTGCGCTCGTGAGTCAACGTTGGCCTCCCAGCACCAATTATTTAGATAAAATTATTTTCTTTGATCACGTGTTACACATCCTGACAACGTAAAGGACGGCTGCTGGGAGCGTGAAGTCTGCTTTTGTTTCCACCATCTCCAACACGTGGACGTGCGCTCAGGAGGTTCTGCAGGAACTCAGCCGCCATCTTCCTCCACGCCGCCTGACGTGGACTGGCTGTGCGTGGAAGCACCACGTGCCCTGGAGCCTGGAGGCCTCTCGCCCACGACGGACCCCCACCCCGCAGACCACCTTCAAACACGTTTCCCGTAGCTGAACCACTGAAACCAGAACCAGGACCAGAGTGGTGCGTTCACGGGACGCCTTGGTGTGCAGAAAAACTGCTGCGTGCGTGGCTGTGCTGCACGCGCTTCTATTGTGCACACGATCAGCAGGGCGCGCACCCCGTGAACCAACATGTAGTCCTGATCAGTTTCTAAACTGAGAATATTAATCCAGCTCATGTTTATGACACCAAATCAACGCGTTTCAAACGCAGAGGAGCCACGTCCACCCACCGTGGACACACATGCGCAAACACGCAGCCAAATGGCGGAGCTGAGTGCGGCGCTCGGCTCGTATCTGTGCCAAAGGTTACAGGCGCCAAACACGGCCCGAGAGACACCCAGGACTCTGGAGAACCGGGTCAGGTCGGGTCCTGAACGCAACACCTGAGGCGTCACCAAACCAACAAAGACGCAGCATGTTTTTTATTAAATAAATAAATAAATAAATAAAAAGCAGGCCTGGTTCTGAGCCCAACTGCAAGATGGTCGTCGCCACACACCAAAGCAACAGCATTTAAATCCCAGAACAAGACCAAGAACTGCTCCAAAGACAGAAATAAACCAGGTCTTGATCTGAACCCAACATCAGCAGAGTCTTCAAACACACCACGACCTACACCCAAGACGGGAAAAAGAAATACAGAACCACTTAATTCAGTTACATTTGCACACCACAGCAGAGGCTTCATCAAACACCAAAGTCAGAAGTCACATCCAAACCAGAAAAAAATAAAATAAAAATACTAGTCCAGTCCTGGGCACAGCAACAAGTCTCCACCAGACCAGAAATATAGACATTAAACACAGCCATGTCTCTCTCTCTCTCTCTCTCTCTCTCTCTCTCTCTCTATATCTATATATATATATATATATATATATATATATATATATATATATATATATATATATATATATATACATACATACATACATACACACACACAAATATGTGTGTATGTTAATGTATATAATATATATATATAACACAATAATAGACACATTAGCCATAATAATAATTCTGTTGTATTAAATACACAACAGGAAATGCATAACACACACAAAAATGTCATCTTGTAAACACTCAAAATAATAAAAGTAAAGATAAATAAAATAAATGCATAGAAATTATAATTAGTTTTATTATTTTCTGGAAACTGCAACAGAGACTTAAAAATATAAAATATTATAAAGTAATATAAAATAAAAGTTTCTAAGCTCCCAGCTTTCTGAAACAAGAAAGAAATATTTTAAAATAACAAGAACTATAAAAATAACAAATACAAAAACCAAGTAATAATACTAAAAGACACAGCCCTAATTAAAACTAGGAAAAATAAATAGCTACTACTACAATTATAATGACGACAACATTAATACATAAGTCAACAAACACCAGAGGATTCACGGAAATAACACAGTAGCAGAGGCTTCAAACCCAACTAATAAATAAAAATAACATGAACTGCAGTCTGAGTTTAGAACAAAACACTACAATCCTGCAGCTTCAACAGCAGCAAATACGCATTTTAATAAACTATAATCAACGTCAAAATCCTAATTTGACATGTAAACAAAGGTTTAGAATAGTGAAGTTATATTAAAGTAGGTTTCACAGCAATACTAACAAAAGCCAAATGAACGAGATTATGAATTATTACAATCAACTGAAGCTGTTTCAGGTCTGTGTGACGTGTGTTGAGATTATTTACTACACGAGGAAATTAATCAATTAATCACATGGATCGACAATTAACACGTAGGTGTCTTAAATGCAACATTAATACTGAAACGCCTGGAACGTTTTTCATAACATCAAATAATAAATTCAGGAACACGGTCAGACTTCTACATTTAACGTACTTTTAATATAATTTCATAATCGCTAATGTTAATAATAGTAAGATTGATGAAAACCCGTTTAGCACAAAACCTGAACACTGACGAGTTCTGACCCAAGTTTATTTACAAAAACACACAGAGAGAGAAATAAGCCATCCATAAGAATGCAGGCATTAATTCAGTCCAGAAGCGGTTTAAATAAACAGCTCCAGCAGAAAGAGAAGAGCGTGATGCTGAGGCGGAAACGGTCTCCTGTCAGCTTCCCCTCCACGTCAGTCTGCCGGATCCGAGTCTCAGCACAGACAACACCGCCACCTGAAACACGCCTGGCTGCAACTCCAGCAAAAACAAAAAACACGCGACCCAAAACCGCCGGACAGCAGCGAAGCCAGCCAGAACCAGCCTGCAAACACCAAACACACTGCCGAGAAGCCCCCCACGCAAACTCAGCTTAGAGACCTGACACAGGGGCAAGGAGGCCTGCTCAAGGTGATGAGCACATGACAGGGACAGAGGAAGAGGAGGAGGACACGGGTCGGTACCTCTGCTTCTTTGGGACGGAGTGCTCCACCTCGATCCGCTTCCCGTGAAGCTCCACTTTACCTGAAACACACAAACACAAGCGGGGCTTCAGAAGCTGTGGGGCTCCGGGCTGGCTGCTTGCAGGCCCTGGGGAGGACGGGGAGGACGAGGGGGTGGGGAGTGGGGTCATATCTGAGACCTAACTAGACCCTCACAGGTTTGATTTCCACTAAAATAATTATCTGAGGTCAGGTGACGCAATAAACGCCGACCAATCTGGAAACAGTGACACATGAAATGTTGTGAAAACTTTCAGGGCCCACGTACTCCCCACTGACAAGGAGGCCCCGCCACCGTTTCAGGCTCCTGCGGGGGGAGCGAGCTGGGCTCGGTGGGGTCTCACGGAGGAGCCTGCAGAAACATTGGCATGGCGGCCTCCTCACGTTCACAAGCACAAAGACCAGGACCGGAACCGGTCCGGCCTGACCCGGGTGCGTTCATATTTGCACAAGTGTGCTAGTGTTCGTACAGGTGTGTTTTTGGAGGCTACAGGGGCGCAAATCTTTATTCCAGTTTTCAAGAGTGTAGCCCGGCGAAAGGGGGAGGGGAGGCACGAGCTTCATCCTGCAGCCTATCACAGCAGAGGAGACTCAAGCCGACCTGGGGGGTGGGGGGTGAAGAGACCCCAAACAGAACTCAGATGCACGAATTCTCCGGACGCATTCATCACAGAACCGGTGTTTCTGCTGTGAAACTGCATCGGAGATCCACGGAGCTGCACGGCCCCACTCACGCCGGT
Organism: Xenentodon cancila; assembly: GCA_014839995.1. Lineage (NCBI taxonomy): Eukaryota > Metazoa > Chordata > Actinopteri > Beloniformes > Belonidae > Xenentodon > Xenentodon cancila. The sequence continues at coordinate 25,111,547 of CM026214.1, forward strand.
TGACTGTGCAGCTGCAGCCGACGTTTCCTCTCCATGATCCAACCCCCTCCACGCAAAAGTTGAATGATTCTGCTGGGCGTGAGGCCCCTCCACCCTCCTCTCACACGCCGCAGCTCATCAAGCTTCAATCGCTCCAAGAAATAAAAGAAACGTGTATCTGTTTCCCTGCGACGCGCTCCCGCAGCCTCGGAGGTGCACGGGCCGTTGAAGTGGGACGCGCCGGGACTCCGCGGCGGCGTCAGGTCAGTATCTACTCACCGGAAAACGTCTCGATGGCTTTCATGGCCCAGTGGTCATCGGGACAGTCCACGAACGCGTAGCCGTTCTTGACCAGGAACTGGCCCGCGTACGGGATCTTGTGCTCGTCAAAGGTCTTGCCCAGGTCTTCGGCGGTCACGCTGTCGCCTAGATTCCCAATATACAGCTTGTGCATGGTGGAAATACTTCCTCAGAATTCAGATAAAGAAAATCCAGAAAAATAAAAGCCCAATTTTGAACCTGGAAAAAGAAGTTTCTCTCCTGAAATCGAACCAGATTCTGTCACAGATGCCACTCAAACTAAAAGTGAAAATCAATCTGAAAGGTCCAAAAAAAAAATCCTAAATTAACAACAAAAAAATCTAATTAATGGAAGCCAATTAAAATTAAATAAAAGAAAAAAGTTGAAGCAGATGAAGAAACAGATGAGTGCGTAAATCCGGTTGGAGCCGCAGGAGTGAGTCCGTGACGCGCAGCCGCCTGGAGCCTCTCTGTCGCACTGGGGAGGAGGAGGAGGAGGGCTGAAGCCGTACTGGTGGGACTGGTGATGGCTCTACGGTGGAAGAGTGGGAAAGTATGGCGGGAGCAGACCGGGAGAAGTGTTTTCCTTTCCGTTTCTCCGCCTCTCTCTGCGCTCCACCAGCGGACGCTGGCACCGCCTCCCACCCACTCCCACTCACGCCTTTTTTTTTTTGGAGGGGGGGGTCTGCTACGAGGAAACCACGTGGTCTGAGTGGAGTAGGCTAGAAGGGGAGGCGGAAGGGGACCCCCATATAACAGACCGGGTTTTCTCTGGATTCTTATGGTTTTTCCGTGCTCGCTCGCTGCTGCTGTGTTCCGGGGCGTTTATGCAACAGATGCACATGCGCATAATGGGCTGCTGCGAGTGCACGGGAAGATTATGCTTGACTGAGACAGCACTTTGGAGTTTGACTGAAGATAACATTTGGGTGTCCAGCAACACGTGAAGGCCTGGTGTTGGTGAGCGATCCACTGCCTGGCGGTCCCAGATGTTCCCGTTTCCACAACAGGACCCCACCTGCTCCTGCAGGAGGTGCCGCCTTCTGCCTGCACCTGATGGCTGTTGAAGATCATAAACCAACAAAGGTGAGCCTCAGTCAGTCTGCAACATCCAAACCATGTTTTTCTACAAAGGCTGCAGCGGGGCCACGGTTTAACCCACCGGACGTCCTCGGCTCGGTTAGACACATCAGCTGTGTTTCCAGTTTACAACGACCCCTAAATTTGCACCGATTTGTTATTGTGGTTATGAAACGCAGCTAAGGGAGGAGCACGGCAATGTGTCGTAAAAACGTCTTTACTCTCGCACAGCCTTTTTTGGAATTATCTAACGATCCCATGAGATACCACAAAGGCTCTGGTAGGTGGGCTTCTGGTGGCGGGAATCGCAGGTGAAACCGGTGAAGCTGGAAATGGAGACGGCCCAATGTCCTGCTCGGTCCTGTCAGCAGTTGTGGCTCCATCGCACTGTGGGACGTTGGTGGGATCCACTGACCTCACTGATCGCAACACCACCCCAACCCAGCAGTTGGTAGGAGCCATGCTGAAGTACCAAACCCCAAGGCATGAACGCAGCTCAGCGCCACAGAGCTTCCTGGAAGTTCTCGCTGCAGGGCGGTTTCTTGGTAACAGAGAAACACCGACGGCTGACATCTGGACCCCTCTGGGCCCACCACTAATGGAAACCCACCTTTTGGTTTTTCTGGGAGGAACTGGCTCCATTGGTCCTGATACTGCAGGTCAACAAGAGGGGTTAGGAGTTAGGAGTACTCTGGTCCGCTGTCAAATTGTGGTCAATGGCCTTCCAGAAATCCGTCAAATGCCACTGGGTCCACATACGAGGTGCACGTCAAACGCCTACGACTTCCAGTAAAAATAATGAGTGGAGTAATTACCGAAATGGAAATCAATCTGCCAACTTCAAAGAGGATCTACACATCAATTGCCATTATTCTTTGTGTTTATTGCAAGAAAGATTATAAAAACTTTTATTGCACAAAACCAGGACCAGGAAAACTGGAGCAGGTCCCAAAACCATCTGGGCAAGATACAAAAAGTACTTCTATCAGGAGCCGGAGCCAGGATTGTTGTGACACAGTGGTCCACCTTTGATAAATATGACATATTATAAGAAAAATAAATTGAGCAGTTAGCTCTGTGGGATGTTGTTCCGAGATAAGCGATCCGGTTTCTCTTTTTCACATATTCTGGTGTTTGCGGTACCCCTAAAGTGGGTAGCACAAACCCATAACACCGATTTCAAAAGTGGCTTTACCCCCAAAAAAGGGCGGAGTCAAGCCGAAAGCTCCTCCTCTTAAACCAGCTGCTACGAACAGAGGTTTAAAGATACGGGTGGAAAAGGCGCTGTGGGATTTTGGCCAAATGGGTCGCAGGCACCACATTAGGACTTCAGGAAAATGTGTCAACCTTTGGAAAATAGAGTTGAATTTGTCTCCTGTGGACGAGGCCAACAGCGTTCCAAGTGTTCTCCAAGATCCCAGTCTGAGGCTGTTGAACAGCCCCTGAGGTTGAAATTCCAACCTGGAAAGAATTCGTCTTGGCTGCCACACCCGCCAACAAAGTAAACCCTGTCGTGTTTCCCTTTTTACCGTTTGTGTGTAAATGCCCACATATTGTTACGGATTAGTCTGGTTATCTGGTGTCTGCGGTTCCTGGCGTGCAGGCCTCCGGGTTTTTTTCTGATTTTGGTATCCGAACATGGTTGACTTCCGTTATTCCCTGTTACAACTTCCAGCTTTCATTGTAAATAAAAATGAACTTATTTGACGGCACATCGGCATACGTCTGAAAGTTTTTACGTGCTATGATTTGAGGGGGAAAAAAAACACTGACATGGCAGCGTCTGCTGGATTCAAGATTAAAAGAAAATCTGAGCTGGAATATGGTCCAGGAAGTGACCTGGAAGCAGGATCAGAATCAGTGTTTGTGAATGGCGTCTGATTTTCTGCATTCACAGACCTGCTTTGAGCCACGTTTGTAGTTCGTTGATGAACGTTGTTGGTTTTTAATCCAACCAGGAAAAGCTAGAATTCATCGGAGTTCACAAACGAGGAGCTTTGACAAACACCAACTGTTGATTATAACTGTATAAACACAGACTGGTGTTTCAGGATAAAACCAGATCTGTGTGTGTGTGTGTGTGTGTGTGTGTGTGTGTGTGTGTGTGTGTGTGTGTGTGTGTGTGTGTGTGTGTGTGTGTGCTTTGCTCACGTGGTCTTTTTATAGAAAGGCTTCATCAAAGGACCGCTCAAAGAGCTGAAAGATTGCATGACGTCATAAAGAGGGTGGCCAGGATCTAAAATAGCGACTGGATCTTCCACCAGATCCAGAACCGGGTTCCGTGGATGCTGGTGGCCATAAACCGCTTCCTGTCGGGGCTCGCGCTTTACGCACGAGCGTTGAAGTTTGTGCACATTTGTTTGCAGAAGTAATGATCGCCCACCCACTCCCACGCACGCACGCACGCACCCCGACCTCTCAAAATGGCAGCAGTGGCAGACTGGAGGCCTGCCACGCACGCACCCACGCGCGGAGTTTGCCTCATGTTCACTCGCGTGGGCTTTCGTGGACTCATCTTCGCCCTCCACGCGCTGTTTCGTCACAGGAGAGCCACGCAAAACGCACGGAGCGCACGTGGCAACGTGTTGTGCGCCCGCGTGGCGAGAAAATGGCTCCTGCGCACAAAATGGATCCGAACCCGAGCGCGGCTCCGCCGCAGCCTCGTGGCCTCCTCCCGCCACGTTTACGCGCGTTTGTTCCGTTTTCTCTGGAACAATCTGCTGCTGCCACCAGATTTGGCTGTTAATGTCTGTCATTAAATTATCTCCAATTATTTGAACCAAGTGCTGTTTTTTTAATCCCACTAACAGCAGTTGTTCTCTGGATTTCATCACTTCTGTGGATAAAACAGACAAAGTTGAACGTTAAGTCGGAATGAGTCAATTTCAACAAACCTTTAAAAGTCTGAGCAGGACTCCTGCCAGTCACGATGAGATCTTTATTGAGTTAAAGTGCAGAAATCAGGTCACGTCCGATCATTCCCAACGAAGTGGGAAGTACAAACATATTATCCAGTCCGAGTTTACAGAGCAGTTTTACGTCTGCATTCGTTTGGTCAAATGTTTGCAGGATCAGTAACAGCTGCAGAAACACATTTTTATTTAAAACATTTACGTGACCTTTTGAGTTTTAGCCTACACTCGATGAAAGGTGAGAAATGTGACTCCACGTACAAGCGTTTTGACTGTCACGATTGGTTATCAAAACACACATTTGGACTTAAAGGACTTTATTTCTTATACAAATGTTTCTTCCTCAGACTTCAATAATTGGTCCAACGTTCGTCGTGTACTAAGCAAATGTGGTCCTGAAGCAGAGATAAAATCCCCATTTATGGAATCTCGTCATGTTTTGGGCCTGAAGCTGCAGAGAATCGGCAGCAGACACGTGAACCGCCGTTCTGGCTGGTTTAATTGTTCCGAGTGCCGTCCCCCACTTGCACGTCACTCCAGTAAACATATGTCAACTCAATGTCTGAAGTGACTCCAGTACAGAAACGGTTTTGCTGGTGATTGTTGCGTTGCTTCTGGGCTGTCCTCCCTGGCTGGTTCTGGACGTCCCGTAGCTGCAAAACAACCCAACAGGTTCTCACACTTTGTTCCATAATTCAGAAATCAGTGAAAACCGAGCTTCTGCCAGCAGCTCCAGCTGACGTCTCCAGACCCACTCAGATGATGTGAAAGCAAAGAAAAATGTTAAAGGCTTAACAGGTTGGAAGCGCGACATCTTTCCAGCTCCCACAAAAAGGCTCATGAAGCAGCTGATTAACTTTTGTCTAATTAATGATCTTAAGAGCTGTGGTTTTCACTGGTCTTTTGTTTTGAAAGGAGTGTTTGAACCGGTGCATTCATGTTGCCAAGTAACCTCATCACCTCATCCAACACACTCTTGTTCTTTCTCTTGCACCGAGTCCCTTGCTTTTCTTTTCTTTTTCCCCGTTTTAATTAACTCATGAGGATAAAAACAAGTTTTTCTGCATCTGAATCCTGAAACAAATCCATAAAAAGAGAAAAAGCCTAATTTTTCCTTCCATCTTCCGTTTACATCCTGTAAATGTCTGCTGCTGATGTCATGTGGCATCGCTGCTACCCGGAAAATAGTCTGGTCCCAGGAACCTTTTAGTCTCCTTTAGGTGTTTAGTGATGCCCCGCTGATGCTGCTCAGCGTGTAAAATCAGAAATCCCTGCCCGTGTTCGCCAGGGACGCAGGTCCCCGGAATGTTATCCAGCCAGAAGAGTCACATTCCAACACGTTCAGCTGCTGCAGATCGCCATGCTCGCCCCGAAGCCGTTTCTCATTTGGACAAGATCATCCTGCTCGCCCATCAGGGTAATGATCAATTCTCAGGTTTGTGCTGAAACTCCTTCAAATCATCATCAGTTTGACAGAAAACATTTAGAACAAATTCAGTGAGTTTTAACAGAGCTGCTATTTAGATTCAAATCTACGTTTTAGAGGCTTCAATATTCAACTTTCTCATCAAAGCTCATGAAAGATAAGAGATAACCCTGCTAACAGGCTTCATTTGATCATAAAGGACCGATGTCGTTTCTTTCCCCACCAGGAACCTCCTGCAGTTTATTGTATCTGACTCGGTTTGTTTAGTGTCGAAAATAACGAGAGAAAACCACACAAATTGCGGCAATAAAATACTTTTGTTTTTTTAAGAAAAGCACCATATTTGAACTCATTTGAAAGATTTACAACTTAAGAAACATTGCTGATGCTGGATGTAGCAGAAACAGGAGAGCGGGGTAACTTGTTTTGCAGTGTTATAGAACCTGTTGGTCTTCCTGACGTGACAAACATTCCCAAACGCTTTAGGATAATTACTTTTTGGTGTTTGATGTTTGATGTGCGTGAGCTGTCACTCCATCAGACGAGGAGAGAGCTGTTTGTGTGTGACAGATGAAGGTCAATCTAAAGCAGAAGAAAAACCATTATGGACAAAAAAGAAAAATACGTTAAACGCTCCTCAAATGCAAGTCATGCCGAGGATAAAATGACATCTAAAATCTACCAGCGGTGCAAAGTAATAGCGCTAAGTCACGTTACCATTTCTTTTGCGTACGAGCAGTTTTTAAAGTCTAGTTTCACTCAAAAACGTGTTTTATCAAGGCAGCGATGGACGGCGGTCATTTAGAGCAGCTGGAACCAGCTGATCAGGAAACCAGCTCCAGTCCAAGTGATGTTCTAAAGACGAGTACAACCGGTGCAGCTGGTGGTGCAGCTGGCGACCACCGCCAGCTGCACCACCAACTGCACCGCCAGCTGCACCGGTTGTTCCATGTTTGGAAACAACTGAAATAAAAATTTCTAACTTCGTAGAGTCAAAAATTTGTTAGAAACTTAAATAAAAACACTGTTTAAAAACATTTATAGACTTGAGAGGAAACCCCGGGATTTGTAGCGTCAGAAAACAAATTTATAGGAAATAATTCCTGCCTTCATAAACACAAACACTGGCAATGGATTTAAATCAAATTTAAATAAATCAGAACTTCTAAAGAAAAAAAACTGATTCGAGGATTGTTTTTACTTAACTGGTGATAAAACCCTAGAATTTCGAGCCATTTAAACTCCAAACAGGGTTTTAGACCAGATTTGAACCCCGCAGGTGGAGACGCTCAGGTTTTTTTTAACGCCACTCGTCCTCTGTATCCGTACAGTTCCATTAAGAAGGGGACGTGGTAAGATGCACTCCACCTCCTGAAGGAGCCGATCATCATGTGATCCTCACCTGGTCGCAGGTAAACTCATAATCTCACGAACCCAGCAGAGCAGGCGGCGCTTTAAGTGATCCATTCCTGAAACGCTCGCGCCGGGGTCGAGGTTGATCCCAGGACGAAGGAAAACCTCTGAAGAACCGGACCATGGTTGTGGGTCTGGGGTCGGTTGTTGGACTGTCCACTAGCTTGTCCAGTTCTGTGGAACCATTAGGGGCATTCGTCTTTCACAATTATCATTCCCGCAATGATTCGAAGGTCTAACTCTTATTAACAGGAAACGGCATATCAGCATAGTGGATTACTGTGATCTGATCCAAGTACTTGCGTTCACGTTTGAAATAAAAACGTCCCGTCTCCCGGGTAGAATTCTGGCCGTACCTGGAGTCTCACTCATCCGACGACGACAAACTGCAACGACAACAGAAGAACCAAACAAACTGTAATATCATCAATAAAACCATCACTTCTCCTAAATTGTCGTTAGCAAGCAGACTCAAACCGCTCCCAACACGCAAGAGCGCCTGAAGGTTTATTTATTATTTGTTTGACACGGAGAGCAAAAGAAACGGTTGTTGTAATTCCAGCAAGAAATTAAACTCAACTCAACTCAACTTTATTTATAAAGCACTTTAAACAAAACAAGGTTCACCAAAGTGCTGAACAAAGCATAAAATTAGTAAAAGAGCATGGCAATAATCAGACATAAGAAGATTAAAATACAATCTACTTTCACAGCAACTTTATAATCTCACACTATTGCAAAAGAAAAAAACAACACACTTCATAGACTTAAAACATTTGTAAGGAAAATCCTGGAAGTTATGGCTGTTCACTTAACAATTTGATTGACAATTTTGAATTTTGGACTTTATAAACTTGAAAATGTTTGAGAAAAAATAAAAACTTGCTAGTTTTATAAATCTAAAAAACTGAATTTCTGCCTGGCTGTATATGTATATATATATATATATATATATATATATATATATATATATATATATATATATATATATATATATATATATATATATATATATATATATATATATATATATATATATAAAAATTTATAAATTCAAAACTCTGCAAGATGAAATTAAGTGTTGTTGAGTTTATAACCTTGAGAGAAAAACATTTTTGCTTTAAATTCTCTTTGTGAACTCGTATGTGCAAGAAAAATTTTTTTAATTTTGGCTTCATGCATTTTCTTTATATACAGAAAAAATGTCAGAAAGGAAATCTGAATTTCTGACTTCATAAACTTTACTTTTAGGCAAAAATATTTTCAAGAAATAAAAACTAAAAAGTTATGGCTGTAAAAACTTAAAAAGAGTTTTCTGCAAGAAAATAGAATTGAATTTTTTATTGAATTTCTAAACTTGGCTGGCTCGACAACACATTCCTCGTATTGTTTTTAAATGTGTGTAGATTCATTGTCATGTTGTTATTGTACTTTAATTTCCAAGAGTCAGTTGAAAGGTTTTGAAAACCTTCCTCTCTTCTCGTTTGACCGCCTTCACCCTGTTTTTTAGCAGATACTTGGAGCTGTAATTTTACTTGTAAACAATAAAACTAAGGTGAAGAATTTAACAATAAGAGTCCCAACTCTTACAGTGTTTTTTATTAACCTCTGATTTCTACGAAGAGACAAACCTGGTTTCAGACTTCTCTTCTCTACATTTCCAAGCGCAGCGTTCCTCTTTGAGATGCGCTCGAAACATCTGGAACATCAGCGGAGTCCTGCGTAGATGAGCACACATGGAGGAAAGACCTCCTTAGATGGACGAGGATGACGGTGCCCAGGAAGATGAAAGTGTAGAAATGTGGACCTTTGCTTCAACTCTCCTGTTATTTTTAGTAATTTAAATAGAAACATCTGGGTAGTTTTTTTCTTATCTAAAAGCTGAGCCTAAATAAATAAATCAGACGAATCAGTGTACGACTCCGTTACATGTACATGTGTTTGCTTGTAGCTGCAGGACATTCTTCCTATGTGGTGTAGGATGTTAAGAAAACATCACGCGTTGCTGCTTGCACATGTTCTCGCGGTTTCCCGCCGCATCGGCGGCAGCAGCAGCAGCTGGACTAATGAGATCCTCCATCTGAGCACCGCTGATTCTGGCTCATTCCAGCACCTCTTCATCCCTCCCCCCTCCACGTTGTCACCTCGCGTTTCCAGCTGTCTTCACCTTCGTCGCCGTCGGCTGTTTGTGATTTTTACAGTCTTCAACATTCAGTCGTGTGACCCGTTGGGCGAATCACTAATAGCATAATGACGGAAGCACTTCAGCACCTGCAGTTGCTCCCTTAATGACCTCCGGCTGTTTAGAGAGTTGAACACAAGTGCACTACAGACACATTTATCAGGACTGAACACTGGATTTGAGGCGGATATACTAAAATTAAACATTGACAACTGAATTATTTGTCTTTAGAAAAAACGATTTTAAGTGTTTTTGTAGTTCTTTCATAAGATTTCATCGTCTGAATAGTGGTTTGTTTGTTTGAGGAGTGTCCGTCTGGATTCAGACGGCAGCATCGCTGAGACGGCGCTGGTCCTGTCACATCCACAGACTGGGTCAGAGAAGTGGACAAACCAGTGACGTCAACCACGAGTGGGTTTCAGGCAGTTTTTGAACTGATTCCCAACCTCCAGTCAATCCAAAGATGGGAAATGGGTGCAACAAACAAGCCGGCCGTGACGATTACGGATGAAGAAATAGTTAATTATTGGCTGAGCCGACTGTCAAATCAATCACTTTAAAGAATAAATGTAATCCTTTATATAAGCTCCTGGCGTAGCACAAAAAAATCATTCCTCTCAGGGAGTCAATGGACTTGGATGGAGGCTGGCTGCAAAACAAGTCAGTCAGCCGAGGAACTGAACCTAATCTTAGTTCCACATGAGCGTCGACCTGAAGTCAGATGGTTGGCGCTTGGTTTCGACCAATTCCGTATGAGGAAAAGTTGCAGTTCCTCTACTGACCACAAGGGTCTGGATCCAACAGTAACGTCGTCTCCATTGACCTCAATGTTAAAACGTTCAACTTCACAGCAGAAATGAAGATATTTATAGTCTGGTACAAAAAACTGTTTTGGTTTTCAGAGTTACATTTACATCCATAATGATTGGGGGGGGGGGGGGGGGGGGGGGGTTATCTAACTTATCAAGTAAAATGATTTAAAAAAACCACTCATTTATTTATTGATTGACAGCAGCACATCCGATGGCTTGTTGTCATTCTTGTTGTTTTGAAGAAAATTGTTGCATTTTTAATTTTACTACCAGACCAGGGTTTGGTCTGCAAGGATCTGAAGATGACACTTGAAATTAAGTTTTTTGGACAGATTTAATCTCAATGAGTATAAAATAATATTAATTAGCAGCATAGCTTAGCATACTCTTTCATTGTGTATAGAGTTTCTGCCTACAGAAATAAGATTAACTTGAAATCTGTCAAAAGAAAAAACCAACAAACCCTCAAAAGTCAAATTAGTTTCATCTGCTGAAGTGGCAACAGCCTGCTGGATTAAAGCGTTACCACACAGGGAAAAACACATCGTCATCAGGCATCAGGCTAAATTTCATCTTCACCTTCGAATATTTGTTTTCACATTTATTAATAAAATTATTACAAAAAAATGTTAGGATTTTCCAAAAGCAAATAAATGCAACATTTTGTTTGATGGTTTCAGACGAGACTCACAAATCAAAGACGCGTCGCCATCGTCTCAGCTCCAGGTGTCATCGTCATGCCGGGACAACCGGGAACAGAACTGGAAACACATCCAAACGTAGCACCGAAGAAGACTGAAACGAGAAAATCCACATGACATGGATGACACGTGATTTAAGCTGAGGGTTGTAAAGAGAAACAGGTGGGATTTCTATGTGTCATAAATAACCACAAAGATTAAAAACACTAAAGTATGTCAATTTAAAACCAAAATAAAAAAAAAGAAACTGCTGAGTCATGTTTCTGTACATTTGATATTTCTGATCAAACTGAACATGTGACCTTCTTAGTTTGAAAGTAAAGCATTTAGGTTTTCTTCTAGAGAAATAATTCATAGGACAAAAATCATAACTTAAATGCAGGAAAATGAAAAAAAAAAAAGCATGTGAGAAACAATAAAATAAAAATGTGTACAGTCCAATATCTGTGTTGTCATACTTGACTCAGAATTGAAAGCCAAAGAGAAGAAATATGTTTTTAACAAATCGGAAGTCTGAGCCGTGCGAATATAAAAAAAGGTAAGTCGCTCCAAATGTTTGGGGCCGTCAACACCAAAGCTGCATCGCCTCTACGCTTTAATCGTGGTCGCGGAGCACCTAGACGCAACTGGTTGGTTGACCGATGAGCTCTTACTGGTTTATGGACGTGCAGGAGGTCTGACAGATAAAAGGGTGCCGTTCCATTGAAAACTTTAAAAAGGTCAACGATAAAATCTTAAAATCAATTCGGATTCGAACGGGGAGCCAATGGAGGGATCCCGAGACTGGACTTACGTAATCCCACTTCTTGGTGCCTGTTAAAAGTCGAGCTGCTGCGTTCTCAATCAATCCGACATTGCAGAGAATATCGATCTAAACCAACAAATCGCGTGTTCCAGTCATCTGAACACGAGGTAACCAAAGTCTGAATTACTTTTTCTAGGTCCTGTGCAGGCAGGGCTGCACATCAGCAATGACCCATACCTGGGAAAACCTTGATTTGCCACAGCATGAATCTGTTTGTCCAACTTTAGAGCTGTGGGAAAATAATAAAAAAATTAAATAAATCACACCCAGATTTCTGACAGCAAAGCAACCACATGGGGCCAAAGGGCCAAGAATGGTAGCGGAACCGCAGACCACATCTGATTTTCTAAGAATTGTGTTTTCTTTTCATCAGAAAACAATGCTGGGCAATATTATACTTCATAAATATAGACTAAGTATACCGCTGTATATAGGCAATATATAATTAAAACAGCAGGGGGCCCAACACCAGCCTTGGGGTACTCCATAAGCTAGGGAGCTGAAGAAACTGAGCATTCACTAATGTAAACCAAAAAGGTTCTCCCCGTCAGGTTCGCCTGATCCACTCTGATAGCAACCCATCTAAACAGCTGAGTATGACGGAGCCAACAAGGGTGAGAAGCTCTCAGTTTGAGGTCTCAGAGAAGACCTAAACCACGAACTTACCGGGGTACTCCTCGAGAACCTGCTGTGACCTCGGTCGTCACGTTTTATTTATTCACGCCACATCGGCTCGATGGTCACTTCCTGTTGTCTCCTAGGCTGTAAAACGGGACTTCTTGCATCCAGTCCTCGTCTGTCAGGTCTTCTTCCAGTCCTGCCTTGTTATTCTAAAGAACATTTTTACAAACATGTTAAAACCCGTTTCTGCTAAAAACTGGACTTGGCGTCTTGAGGTTTTTATTTATGATAATTGGAGGATAAATACTCAGTTTCTGTTTGGTTGGAATTTTGTCTTCACAAAACTATTTCAGCTTGATGCCAAAACTAATAAAACAATGTAAATTAAACTGATTTGATTGTTTTACTGTTGCAGTAAAGAATTTTTTTATTTTAAAAAACTGAATAAAAACTAATTTTTCTCCTCCTTTGAACTGTCTGATATTTTAAATAAAATAAAATCCACCTTTGTCAGTGAATCCAATCACATTTAACAGTTTTCATTTATTTTATCGTTGGTTGAAATTATTCTGATTAATTTGATTAAAATCTGCTGCTTTACTTTTACTTCGAACACTTCGGATGTTTTCCCAAAACAAGCAGATTTCAGGTGGAGAGCTAGTTTCATTTTTTCCATCAGATCACATTTATGTGCAGTATTTCCAGGTTTATTTCTGATGTTTCCGATCTTAAATCCTTGAATAAATATAATGCACATAAAAGAAAAACCAAGATTCAGTTTTCATGTGTGAAATCAAACACGCACGAAACACCGTCGCCTCCAGATACAAGATGAGTTTCCCAAGTCTGGATCTTCAGAAATCTCCGCTTTATTCCCTCGGGCATGTTTGGAGAAAAACATTACAAGTGTTTAAGAGGATTCTCCAAGAAAAAAAACAAACAAACAAAACAAAAAACAACAAATCACTTCAACTAAAAACAGATAGCTGGGATCATTTTAACTGAAACTAACACTGAACAGGCCCGGATCAACAGCTCCGTGCTGGATTATCATCAAATAAACTCCTGTAGATAAATGTGTGTGTGTGTGTGTGTGTGTGTGTGTGTGTGTGTGTGTGTGTCGATGTGACAACTCAAGTCTGGACGTTAACTTACGGATCACAGACATCATTTCATCTCCGGATGCAGCGGCTCTCCTTGTTCTGGGAAAAGCCAGGAAACGCGCCCAAATGCAGCGTTATAAAGACTGAAATGACAAAAATTAACACATTAATACGTTTTAAAAATCCCTGCAAACTGCCTCACAACAAAATCATCACAATATATTTTTATTAAGTAAAAAAGATGCAACAAAACGACTCCAAACTCTCAGACTTTTCCTGGTTTGACACTAAACATCCTGACTGGAACGTTTGGACAGGAACATCTGTCCCTGCACTCTATCAGCTGAATGCTGATGTTCAAAATTAATTTGTAATTTTTATTAAGTGAGCTAAATTGTATTTTTGTCGTTACATTGTGGTTTGTACGAGACATAATCAAACACATCACAGGACGTCTTCTGGTGACCAAAGTTGATTTTAAAAGATTTAGTTTAAAGAAACCTGTGTGAAAAAAAGAGATTTTAACAGGAGAAATCAGATAAAAAGCAGTTTTAGTTTATAACTTCCAGTTTTTCTATCCTGCTCAAGTGCAGATGTAAAAATTAAAATGGAAATGACAAATTTACTGTAAATAACATGTAGATGAAAAGATAACCTAAAATAAGAACGAAAAGGCAGAAAATAATTCAGCCTTATTAAAAACAAACTGCACTTTCTTTCTAACTCTGACTTCATGAAGTCAGAACTTCAGACGGAGCTTCTGCTCTCGGACGAGATACACTTTCCACTGGATCCAGGAACCCGAGTTGGAAACGGTCCTGTCTCGTCTTATCTGTGTGTGCCGGTCTTCCTGTCAAAGCTGCTGCAGGTCGACGCAGCGGGAAGTGTTGGGATGAACACCCTTCACCTCCAAAATCAGAGTACAACTTTGTTTTCTTTAATAATCCCAGTAAACTGGCTCAGATTACCGATGAAGATCAGAATCCTGTTCTGCTGATTCAAACCTAAAATAAAAAAATTAAAAAGGTACAGTTCCAGGCCCTGGATATCCTAGCGGGATGAGCTGGGACCCCAGGCTCCAGGACCAGGATCCCGGCCCAGGATGGGGCTTCGACCCGCAGCCCTTCACTGCATGTCTTTATCCTCTCTCCCTGTCTCTTATTCCTGTCTTCAAAAAAAAACCTCAAATCTTCAGCAGAAACGTGTTTTATTTTATTTCAAATCAAAAATGCTTTGATAACCTCTAGGGGAGAATTAATTGTTGCGTATTTGTCGTGATTTGGGTCTCTTCACAGATTTGTGGAGGTTCGTTTCTGGGGGCAGGAAGGATCTGAAGAAACCGTTTAGATTCTCCACATTCTTTAGTCCTGTTTTATTTGAGGAATAAAAAATAAATCCAAACAAAAACACCAGTTCAGTCCAGACTGGGTTCAAGATTCAGTTGAAGAAATTTGTAAAAAGAAAGATTCAACAAAAACTACAAGAAGAGTGTTCACTCTCCAAATATCAAAATCCTGAACCTTCTTCTACTTTTTTCTTCGTCACTAAACATTCAGAGAAAAAAAACTCAACTTCTCACCAGAAAAAAGCATCTGAAAAGCTTTCCAGAACACAACCAAATCATTTCAGCCAAAAACAGGCAGCAGGGACTATTTACACCATGGAAATTTAAATGAATAAATCCCAGACAGTAGGATAATCCTAGAGAGGCTTGTTAACGTGAAGAAACTAAATGTTTTATAGCACAAAATACAATCAGGTGACGGAAGGCTCCGGCTTTAGTTTCATTTAAATTCACACCTCGTTCACATTTGCTCCCTGTGTTAAAAAGTGTAAAATAAAAACTTTCTAGCTGCAAAGAGATCATCATTAATGAATAGCTGTAAAAAAATAATTAAAGAAATAAACATTTATATGGCATAAAAGGACTGAAACATTACAGCTGTGGTCTGAATTACAACCAGTCTATAAATAGATTACAAATATATACTGATCGTTTTGTGTTTTTGTTTTATCTTTATCTAAATTTAGGTGATTTACTGCAAAGAAAAAAACACATTAAAATAGGATATATGATTATGTTGATGCATTCCTGGACATCTGAACCGTATCTGCGTTCAGTCCAACAATTTAACTCGTGTTTATGTTTTATTTCACTTTGTGTAACAACATTCCCCTATTTAGTCTCATTATTACCCCCCTACTCCAGGGCTTAATTGTGTATTATTGAACTGTTTCGTTGCGGACAGCAGCTCTTCCACCTCCTTTTTTATTTCTGTTTTGGTTTAAGTTCATTGATGAGCTGCTTGTCCTCGTGCTGCCTGGACTACCACGTTTTCATCAGAGCCGCGCGGAGAGAAACACCGAAATACAAGTTTTCATCAAAACAAAGAGGGACTTTAAACGTGTGAGAACTCACCGCCACGAACCCGTCCAGAACTTCAGCGCAGAACCTTCATTCATTCATTTTCATTCATTCACGTTGGACTGAGGAGGAGCAGATCTGCTGCAGGACACAAAATGGAGAAGAGGGTGGGCGGGGTTGTTTGTGGTGGGGGTTCGGGTGGGGGTTATTTTAATAAAACGCTCCAGTCTGCCTTCAGAGCGCATCGGCTCTAATGAGGTTTACGTAACCAGTCAATTAAAATTAAAATAAAGTCAAGTTCATTTAACGTCCTAATTCACGTGAAGTTGCAGATTATTTTGGAGAGATCAGAAAAAGCAGTTTATCGAGTTTATTTCCAGCGACGCAGTTTGGAGCTGTCTCTCTGCAGATTATCGATGACCAACAGGAGTTAGGAGATCGTTTCATGATCAGGTTTGGTGAAGAAAGAAACGCACGCAGCTGCAGAGGGGAAACATCGACCTCCGAAACGAACTGACGCTTCCGTCGGTTCCTCACAGCAACAATACTTTCCTCAAACAGAACATTTTTCTGTTCAGTTCTGTCCTCCGGTTGATGGTCGTCGAGCTCTCGTCTCTGGAGCCGCTCCAGCCTCAGCTCCACACTTCGGTCCGCCAGCAGCGCCCCCCAGCGGCCGACGGGCGCTGCTGCACCGAGGCCCTCGGCGCGACCGCGGCGGGGCCCGCGAGGCCTCGGCGCCCGGAGCGAAACCTGTCGGATCGATACAAACGCACGTGACTGTGGGACCCGTGTTCAGTTTCAGCTGCAGTCGGTGGATCCGCTGAGAAATGACAGCTTTAATCGATCCTTTCGCCTTCCGCGCCCCCGTCTGTCATAAACAGGCCCAAACGTGGCTATTAAATTAAATCACTATTACTAAAGGGAACAAACATACATTTTTATTACAAAATAATATAGTTTAAAATATTGCACGTACAATCCATGCGTTTTAAACACAAACACGCATGTCCTCGTCTTGAAATGAACGTGTCCGGCCTGTCAAACGTCGAGCTGAAACCAGTTTATTTCTTCATCAGGCCGCGCTCGTCATATTCCACAATTAATCACTAACACGCGCGCAGATGGAGAGTTCACGGAAAATAAGTGGGGCGCGTGGGGAACCGTGTGACTGAACCGGCCGACGGAGGCCCGAGAAATAAACAAGGACGGCAGAAAACGTCCGCGCATCGGAACCGTGAACGATTTCCTAACGACAACTGGCGGCTGCTTTGACGCGAGGCCCCGCCCACTGACCGCGGGATTTTAATTCCCTTTGACCTGCACCGCAGGGTCGCGCGGCGGAAACCAGTTTCAGGCTGAAATCAGCGCGAGAAGAGCGCGTGAGCCGGAGTGACGTTTCCCGCAGGAATCACTTAGGGTGCGCGTTCCCGACGCGTGGACGCGCTTGAAATATATGGATTCGTAGGAACTAATATGACATGTACACTTATAATAATAATAGTATATGATGGTTTTTGTTTTTATTGTTATTGTTATTATTATTGTTCCACTCTTGTTGCTCCAACAGCATCTGTGTGAGAAGATAAGAAGATCAACAGTCCTGACTTGAGAAACCCAAAGTCTCCTTCGAAGGGCAGAAACACACATGTGATCATCTGGTCAATCCGGACTGGCGGCCCGAGCCCTTTTCCCTGGTAAAATTCCTCTTTTGCCCTGTACTTCATCAGGAACATCAGAACTAAACCTGTAAATCTCAAACGTCCTGACACAACAGAACTGGATGAACTGCGTTTTTAATAAACTCCGCTTTGATCACACAGAAACTGCCTGCACAGCCGGTTTTAGAGACGTGACACGACCTCGAGTCAGTCGCATCCGGACGTCTCCGCCTGGGTCTTCTCACCATGAACTCATCTACGCCACTTTCATCCGGTTCAACTTACTTTCAATAATTACCTCATTTTGTCACAGCATTTTTAAAGCTACTCTATGTGTGTTTAAAAATGTCTAAAAGCGGTTATATTTGATGTTTTCTAATAAAAGAATTAACTTTAAAAGTTCCACAGAAGACAAAAAAAATTCAACACACATTTGTGAGATTGCAGGTTTCTAAAATATGAATACACAAATAAAAACAATATTAATGTCAGAATTATCACATCTTTAATGTAATATTACAATAAAAAGAAATCCAGAAACAGGAAAAAAAAACACTTTATTGGGAGCATTTTAGATAGAAGACCTTCCAGAGCATCGATCTGAACAAACTTCCCAACTAAAACTCTGTTTGGTCTTTTTTACATCATCAAGTCTTTGTACATAAATCTGTGTTAACTTCACACACCTAAACGTTGGAGTTTTATCGGCCTCTTCGTGGTAAAACGTTCCAGTTCCTTCAGACTGTGAGGGGATCTCCTGCGTCCGGCTCTTTGTAGGTCCCTCCAGAGGTTTGATGGGATCGAGGTCTGGATTCTGAGCTGGACTTCGATTTTCCTGAATCCAGATCTTGGCTGATTTTGATGTGAGCGTTGGGCCGTTGTCGTGTTGATGTGAAATTCATCGTCATTGTCCTGAAGGTCCTTCAGCGTCACTGTTGGCTTCTCAGTAGCCTCCTGATAAGTTCATCCTCATCTTCTCATCGACTTTAGTGCCTCGGCCATTGATGCTGGTTTTGACAGTGTTTCATGGTCTTCCAGATTCCAGATTTATATTCCGCTCCTGAGGGGTTCTTGTCCATATTGAGGTCAGGTGGTTTCAGGTGGTTCTTCATTTAATGTTGTTATTTCTGTTTACGTTTTAAAACCCATTCTTTTAATGCGGCAGTACCGCGTCATGACCACATGGGGGCGTATGCAGCTGCTGTGCTGAGAACAGACACTGATCACGCTGGGTTAAAGAGTGGAGACGTGCCGCAATGTCTTGTAATACCATTTTGTCCCACTAGAGGTGCGCTTGGCGGTTCTCTACCAGGGACTGGGACCTGAACTCTCTTGAGAAGCGCCGCCCCCATGTGGTCAGAACTGGTATTGCTATACGTGTCTCATGGACGTGACATTTACGGTGGAAGTGACTTCATGGTAACATTTAAATGTGTTCTTTGTAAAATAATAAGCAATATTAAGCAGTTAAGATACAACCTCATTCTGTTAAAAATGAGATGCTGTAAGTCGTGACTGCAAATTTCCTGAACCTGGCGATGTCTTTTTGTTTTTCCTGTCGATCTTCACATAAGTCTTCTTCTCTGATTGTCTGATTCATATCTTGGCTTTGACATTCTGTGGCCTTCTGATGGTCTGGTATATTTGGTCTGGTCCCCGTTTCCCTGCTCTGCGGACACACTCACATCATGTGACTTGTTTAGTCTTCATCGTTCTGTGCGCTTGCATGCAACCGCTGAAATTAAACTTTGGATCTTCTCTCACGTCTTT
This sequence comes from Xenentodon cancila, assembly GCA_014839995.1. NCBI lineage: Eukaryota > Metazoa > Chordata > Actinopteri > Beloniformes > Belonidae > Xenentodon > Xenentodon cancila. The sequence goes on from CM026214.1 coordinate 25,130,674, forward strand.
ATCCGTGATAATCTGATGAACTCAGACTTTGTCCAGACAGTCGCCTAGTGGTTAAAACGCATCATACAGAGATGTTGTTAAGGTTTTACACGACAGTGAGGAGTGGGGTTAATGATTGTGCCAGACTGAACAGAGTCTACGCCAGTTTTGGGAAAGATTCTTCTGCGAAACCAACTGCAAAAAACATGACATGTTCCTGTGACATTGTTCTCCATCCGACCTTCAAGATCTCATACTTCTGGAGTATCCCACAGAGCTCTGGTCTCCTTAGACTGCAGGTGTACTGATGGTTCCAAGAATCCAGAACGTTCAGTCATCAGGCTCCTGGTTCTGGTGGAACCAGGTCCCAGTTCGTGTTCAGGCTGCAGACACCCCCTCTACTTTTAAGATGAGACTTCACACTCAAACGTTAGTTAGGACTGGCTCCGGGGATCCTGAAGCATCATTTTAGGCACGCTTTGGTAGGCCTAGACTGCTGGAGACCTCCCATCATGCACTGGGCTCTTGCCTTTCTCCTCTCCCGTGTACATGTCATCACCATCTCTGGTCTAATGTTTGTTGGTGTCGTCGGTCGTCTAAGACTCCCAACCAGTCGAGGCAGACCGCCGTCCTCTCCAAGTCTGGTTCTGATGGAGGTTTTTATAACATCCGTATCAGATCTGTTTTCTCTCTCCGCCACCTCATCATTGATCAGGAAGAGGATGAGGTAAAGATCCAGTGAAACCTATGTCGTTCCTTAGCTGGGATGTTTCCGCTGGACTCGGCCTGAACGCGGCTGAAACTAGATTCACGTGCTGAACTCGCCGTTTTGCTGTAGGTACAAACCACCACATTACCTCGTCCCCTGAGCTCGTAGACAGCGTTGCACGCATCTCGCAGCAGACACACCTACAACAGACGTTCCAGGTCTGTCTGGGTTTCCACCTCGTTGGCAGGTCATCGTCGTAGTTGTGGAACACCCCACCCTGATCCCGGAAAACACCCACTTTTAACTTTTACAGCAAAAGAAAGGTCAATTCGCCGTCTCAAGGACCTGCGACTCTTCAGCATCACAATTACAAAAAGCAGAAATGGGCCCAAGGAAAAGTGACCTTCCTAGAAAAGGTCGTCCTTGTAAGAAAAGCAGCACTGATGGTGATAATAAAACATTTTTATTTGTATAGCACTTCTCTAAATACTCAAAAGACACTTTACAAGGAGAAAGAAACAATGAAAACATGAATAAAAATAGAAACAACTTTTAAAAGAGAAAAGACAGTAGAACTGTGGGTATTTCAATGAACACCATGTTAGCAAGATAATCTAACTACATACTGGATCCATGAAGTCAACGTTATTCAAACTGACCGTCGTACAAAATACTCGGAAGCTGGTTCGGCCGATCGCCATCGTGATCATCCGTCCTGAAGTGACACGGGCAGGGGTTTAATCTCAAACGGAAAAATGCTCCCTGGGGGGCGTTTGAGCCGAGGAGGGGTCCGAAGCTGCTCCTGCGGTGGGCTCAGTGCAGTCTGGGTCACGGGTGGAGGCTCGTGATGACGGCGTGGCGTCAGCGCTGTGACACGGCAGCAGCAGACGGCTGAGGGGTGAGGGCGGGAGTCACTTCACAGCACTCGTCTCCAAGTGCTTTAAGAGTTAACAGGGGACTTTGTAACAGTCTTTTTGGGGCCTTTGACCATGTTTGTCCTCCATGTAACTCCCAGTCAACATGTACACGAGCAGTACCGAGCCAGAGCCTTTGGCAGGTGTGAAGAAATGCCGCAGTAAGAACCCTTCAAAAACACCAAGTTGATGTTATTTTTATCAAATCGGAAAATGCAAAATGAGCAGAGAATATAAACTTTAAATCCTTGTTTGGGGTGACCGCCCTTTGCCCTCCAAACCACATGGGTTCTTCTGAAGAACCGGTTGTCTGAGTCGGACGTTTGATGAACAGGTCCATCAAACAGGTGCTGATGAGCATCAGCTGAGGAACAAACTGCTCTATGCAGTCGTGCCACAGCGTTCACGAGTGGGGACGGGCCAGAACGTGGTTTATGCTGATTGGTCTGCAGCAGAGTCCCGGGTCATAACCTCCACCCTCACGTGGACCCTCCCAGAAACGCGTCAGGCCAACAAGGACCACTACAACAGATTTCTTCTCCTCCTCCTGCATCAAGAACGACATGTTGCTGCTGCTCAACAAGCGTTGGCTCCAGCTCACATCAGATCTGCTTTATGTGCTCTGTTGCCATGCCTACGGGCACACGAGGGACGTTGATAAAAACAAACCTCAGCACTGCTGGTGGCAGATGCGGACCTGCACCACCACCTACTGTCTGGTGGCTTAATTACATAAACAATTATGAACAAGTGTAAATGCCGAGCATCATTGGTCCTAAATGCAGACTAAGTCCTAACTGACTTATTAAGCTCCGCCCCCCATGGCAATGTATCAGCGTTTAGTTAAATGTGACTGTGAGAAAACCTCGTCCTAAGATGTTTTAGAGACATTTAGGACATAAAATTACCAACTTGAATAAAGGAGCTTTGAGGATGATTCAAACAGATTTACGGTTTCATGGAGGACATGTAGAAAATCTAACATTACAAATCTACACTACTCCAGCTAAACTAACAGTTAGGCTGGAGGTGCGGTCATCTCAGATCTAGTAGAACTTACTTCAAACTAGATACTAACTTGTAACTTGGCGTCTGGTGCTTAGTAACTGAGAAAATCTGAGATAAAGCCAGATTTAAAATTGCAGTTAAAATCATTGTTGCTTTGATTTATCTTAGAACAAATGTTGAGAGTTTAACCCAAAACTGACATTTAACTTTTTATTTAGGAAATTTAATAAACTATACTATCCAGCCTCTTTGGATACCTGTAATTAGTATTACAAAAACCACAGACTCATCGATTTAACTTAGCTTTTGGCATAAACTCTATAAAGCAGATGTGAGTTCAGGATCCTCCAGTGTTTTTGGAGACGTTTTTGAAACGAGCAACGCTGCGAACTGCAGACGCAGCGGCCGGCCGAGGAAACGAGAAGACGCTTACTTCCCTTCGAAATGGGAAGAAGTCCAGCAGCGATGATAGCTGCAAACCAGCAGAAACCAACTGCACCTAGTTGCAGAAGGTAGTTTGTTGGCCAACGGGCTGGACCGTTGTCAGCAGAACTGCCTGGGAAATGGACCTGGAAGTTTGGTCAATGGTGAGAAAGGAGGCATCGGATTGGTTCCAGGCCTTCCCGCATTTTCACCTAAAAGAAGTGACGCTGTTTGAAAGGTAAAAGACAAAAAACGAATTCTTTTTTTAACAGCATTTCTTCACACCCGTATAAGACTTTTGCACGATACCGTATGACAACTAAAACGGTGGTGAGGTGAGTTTACAGCTGCATGTGAAGAGGGCCGCACCAAACCGTCCCAGTCCGCGGTTCGGTCCGGCTTCAGTCTGCACAAACGGGGCGGGAAACAACCAAAGGTGACCATCAGCTGAGCTGCTGCCTCGGCGTGCGGCAGCGGCTTGCATGACACCTCCTAACACTGATCATCCACAACGTTCACTCGGGAAGAAGTTGAAGAATTAAAAAAAAAAAAAGACAAATAGAAATGTTTGTTTTCCCCTTCTTCTCTTTTTCAGAAAAATAAAATACAAACAGGACAGGACAGGAGGAAGGATCTGGTCACATTACCTGGACGACTTGGTGCTTGTTCTGGATTTGGAACACACTTTAGATTAAAAATAGCTTTTCTTCTCATTTTAACGTAATGACAGGGCTGTGGGGGCCACTATTAATAATAGGAAGGATAGATATCTTCATAACTAGCTCAGGAGAGGAGGACGGGGAGATAAATTCTTAGCAGGAGAACAGTTTAGGGCACAGACATTTAACTTATATCCAGTACATGGCATAGATCATACATGAGGGTCAAGGCAACACATCGTTTTAAACCTAACTACCAGAAATCAACCTAGTTCTCAATGGTGTTCCTCCCCCTCTCCCACACACAGCGGTCCACGGGAGGGCTGAGGGAAGGGGTGTGTGTTGTGGTGGGTGCGATGGGAATGGGGGCTGGGCTCCCGGGAGTCTCATTGGTTGTAGAGCGAACGCTGCTCCCACAGCATGGCCTGGATGGTTCGTGGCACCGGCGAAGGCTTGAGTGACGGTGCTCCGTTCGGATGAAGGGAGTGGCCGATGGGGTTGATAGTGGTGAGGGGTCGCTGGGAGGCCAGAGAGAAAGTGTCCTGGTGCTTCGGCTGGAGGGAGAACAGGACAGAAAAGTAGATCAGAAAAACAGGCGACAAACGGGGAGAAGCAGCTGAGATGGATGAGAGGAAGGTGAGACTGGAGTCACTCTCAACATTTAGTCGCCCGACTTCTAATCCTACGAAAAACAAAAAATAAACCGGAACAAAGTGGATCCTAGTAGAAAGTAGATACAACTTCTGATGAACATCAACTTTTCTTTCCACTATGTGAAGGCAAAACAAAATTAAAAAAAAAAAAAAAAAGGGGGGCAATACCAAGAGGGAACGACATCAGCAATGGTTTTAGAGCTGCGACTGTTGCTGTACATCAATATAGAGAAAATGTTCCCGATGAATCTGAAGTCCAACGTTTGAGTGGAAAATATCTTCCCAGGAGTTCTCAGCAGATTTACCCCAAGATCAGAGATAAGACTGACAAAAGAAATAAAAAGAGGAAAAAATAGCTTGAGCAGGTTAGATGTTAAAGTCCATGGAAGCACAATCAGAAAAAAGACCGAAGCAGGATGGTTGGTTTGGAAGAGGTTCCAGGAGAAAACCTCTGCTGACTAACATGGAAGCAGGGCTGAACAAACCAGTAGACTTCTGGAACAACGTCCTCTGGACACATGAGACCAGAGTGGAAATATCCAGAACCATGTTTGGAGAAAACCAGACAGCATTTTCAGTAGAAAGACCTCAAACCCAGCACGGTGGTAAAAAGATGATGGTCCGTACATGGACACCCGTCAATCATTGAGTGGACCTCTGTAGACCAGAGTCTTCTAAAGAAACATGTGAGGACATCTGTCTGATAAAGACTGACTGAAACTGGGTCACACAGCAGCACATCTACACCAGAATGATGAAAAAAAAAAAAGAAAAAAAAAACCTGGTCAAAATCCAGACCTGAACCTGGTTGAGATGTTGTGGTGGGACCTTCAGGAAGCTGTGTAGAAGAGAATGTCCAAAAAGCAAAGTTTGGAAAAAAAAATTGGAGCAGAATTCCTCCACAACCTTGAGACACACTGATGTCACACAAGGAACATCTACCGAGAGTTACCGCCGCCGAAGGAAACATCTACCGAGAGTTACCGCCGCCGAAGGAAACATCTACCGAGAGTCACCGCCGCCGAAGGAAACATCTACCGAGAGTCACCGCCGCCGAAGGAAACATCTACCGAGAGTCACCGCCGCCGAAGGAAACATCTACCGAGAGTCACCGCCGCCGAAGGAAACATCTACCGAGAGTCACCGCCGCCGAAGGAAACATCTACCGAGAGTCACCGCCGCCGAAGGAAACATCTACCGAGAGTTACCGCCGCCGAAGGAAACATCTACCGAGAGTTGCCGCCGAAGGAAACATCTACCGAGAGTTACCGCCGCCGAAGGAAACATCTACCGAGAGTCACCGCCGCCGAAGGAAACATCTACCGAGAGTCACCGCCGCCGAAGGAAACATCTACCGAGAGTCACCGCCGCCGAAGGAAACATCTACCGAGAGTCACCGCCGCCGAAGGAAACATCTACCGAGAGTCACCGCCGCCGAAGGAAACATCTACCGAGAGTTACTGCTGCTGAAGAAACATCTACTGAGAGTTACTGCTGCTGAAGAAACATCTACTGAGAGTTACTGCTGCTGAAGAAACATCTACCGAGTTACCGCTGCTGAAGGTGGATCTACAAGCTGCTGGATCTTGGGGCTGCTTTTTTTTTTTTGGCTCCATTTTTAAGTAATTAAACGACATGGTGAAAAAAGCCAAGTTGTTGTCTATCAGACCCACTGTGATCAGTTTGGGTTTTAGCTGTAACTCATCACTGTAGAAAAACCGATTCACACTGATCCTTAGGAGGCCATGAAACAGCTGTGAACACAAAAGACCACCACACGGGTGTGGTGGCACCACAGAAGACAGGACAGAGAAACATCTGTGCTCTTCTGGTGGATTCCTGGTGGAGTCTGCAGGGCTGCTCATCTGCAGTCCTTCAGCTCACTTAAATTCACTCACGTGTGAGATGTGACAGCCAGGCACATGTTTATGATTGAGGAGCTAAAGAAGATGAATGTGCCTCCACCTGACATGTCAATGATCAGTGTGACAGATGATTAGTGTGACAGAATGAAAGGCGGACTGAGTTGGCAGCACAGCCCCAGTTAGTGGTGTTAGAGAGCTTCCTACACCAGAGGGGACCCCACCCCCCACCCCTCCAATTAAGTCCATTTTAGTCTGAATGTTTTCTTAGTGAGCATTGTTGGGGACAATTACTACACAAAAGCAGGTTGTCAATAGACGCGTGTTCACTAGTCTGGGTGATGTGTAAAACAAGTAAAAACATGTTATCATGACATCATCTTTAACTAAAGAGCAAGCGAGCAGCTGGCAGTCAGAAGACAGCTGTCACGAGTCCAAGCCAGAGCTGTCTGCACCTCGGTTCAAATCGGCCCCCCGAAGTGTGACTGAGTCCTTGTTTGGATGTTCACAGGAAGTGACCAGCGGAGAGGCCACGTCTGTCATGTAGGGGCGCAGCAGTGGACATGGCACGTCGAACTGCACATTTAACACGCTCCTGCTTACTTCAGCGAGACGACACCAAACCTTCATTCAGTAACGTCCTTCTATCCCAGCAGCCTGAAGAGGGACGCTCAGACCTCGCTCTTCTCGGCCACCTTTGCTCCAAGAGGATATCGAGGCCTTCTCGAGGCTGCAGAGAGATGCGGTCTCTCCAGCAAGTCCCGGAGCTGTTGTGGGGCTTCCTAATGACTGAACATGGCTGAAGCTTCTCAGGGAGGAGTCCTAACCAGATGTCCAAACCAGGTTGGCTCCTGTGGATGTTTCCCTCTCAAATGACTGAACTTCTCTTTCTAACCATAAGAGTCCATCCACCCTGCAGAGGAAACGCGTGTCCTCCACCTGGGTCTTTTAGTCACTACCCACCACGGGTGAAGGCAGGAACATCGATCCACCACAACAGAGAAGTGCAGGGTCCACATCACTGCCGCCTCCTCCACTTCGAGCAGAATCTGCCTCCACAACAGCAGCAGCTGCTCAGCCGTCCTCTCACAGAGAGGCTGCATGTACCGTGCAGATGTGACGCAACACTGTGCTGCAACAGCTTAAATAATGTTAGATGTTCTTCAGAAGAAGGCCCATTTCTCTCTTGATTTCTGGCCACATCTCCTGCAGACGATTTCTCTGGATTCTCTGAGACTTTTGAGATTACGTAGCGCAGGTGAGGAGAATTTCTTTTTTAATGATACCATGTTTTTGTCATCAGCACCATCAGTTTTTCAGAAAACATCAGACTAAAACCACAAAAGATTTAAGAAGACCGCTAGAGCTGTGTTCACCAGGTGTTTCTCTCACTAGCAGGTTTTACTGTTAAATTTCAGGGGACCTACTGGTCAAATCTGTGATCTGAGGCTGGATCTGAAGGTCTGATATAAGAGTTTCCTGGTGGACACAGAGTGTGACGGGTTAGTCCTTCTGTCGACAGTTAGAAGATGTTATCAAAGCTCGGGTGTGAGGCGGTGCTCTCTCCTACCATGGGGTTGGCGCTCAGTCTAGTGTATCCCGAGCTCATCTCCTTTACCTCAGGCACCAGGGGCTGGAGCAGGGAGTATGAGGAGGAGGGCGTGGTGCTGGAGGAGGAGACGTGTTTGTTTGAGGAGGAGCTCCTCATGCTCTGCTGGCTGCTCTGGGAGGACACGGAGCTGGGGCGGCCCTGCCGGCACACACACAAACCTAAACACATACACTAATAACAACAGAACCAGGCATTAGTCACTGCTCGCGTCAGCATTGGACCCGGCCCCGGAACCTGGTCCATCCTTCCTACCTGGTGGGGGTCTGGGACTGGCTGGCTGCTCACACTGCCCCCCTGTCCTCCCTGGGTCATCGGGGAGACGCAGTGGGAAGCCAGGGGCTCCTGCTGGGCATGTCCTCCATGCTGCTGCATCATGGAGTTTGCGTTGTTCTGCTGCTGTTGGCGGCGAGGAGCGGCGGAGAAATTGGAACGACGCCCGCCGCTCTAGATGGAGGGAGGGGCAGACAGAAAGAAAGAAGCACGGATCTGAAAATAACTTCTGCCTCTACAATGTCCATGCCAGTAATTCACAGTTTGAGACACAAATAAGAGCAGAAGTGACGGATGAATGTGATGACGCTGCTTTGTTTTCCTCCACTTTCAGTCAGTTTGTGTTTCTCTTGTGTCTCATTCTCATCAACCCTCTTTCTTCAAAGCTACAAGTATGAGAGGATGGAGTGGACAAGTTTCACACACACACAAACACACTCACACAAACATTTCATTATTGTAATAAACCTGGAGCTTCTGAAGACACAGACTGAACTCTGACTTAGTCTCCTGTTCCCATGGAAACCACATGAGACGCTCATCTTCTTCTTGTCACACAATGTTGGGACTTGTTCTGGCACAGAATAAAACCCTGAGCTATGGATGAAAACCTCCAAGCCTTCAGCCGCACACAAACAGGACTTGTTTGGTTGCAGGACTTGCTGTGTCCTCCAGACTAGTAAAAACAACCGGTTCTAGTGAAATCAAACCTCATCAACTAAAAAGGAGTATTGGTTTTGTAGCAAATATTACTTACATTTTAGCCACACACTTCTGGTCTTTAAAGCGTGTGGAAGTTAAAACAGCGAGCTGAAGCGCTCTCTGGTGTCGGTTTACATACACCAGCTTCAGGCAGCGTTACACTAAAGATGCGCTTCACCACATGGAAGTGCCTCCTCTGGGGGCACTTCACATGCTTCAGACAAAGGAATCCTGTGACGTAGGCGGAGCTACAAGCAGACTACCATCCAACATGTCTGCAGTGGAGCAGGAACGGAAGTTATCGACTATCGTTTGGATTTATAGCAAAAAATATTATGAGCAAATTCTGCAGCCGCCTTGCTTGTTTTGAGTCAGAGGCTCTTGGATGCTCCTGTATGATGTCAGGACATGAAGCATGCACCCGCCCTGTTGTGATTAGCTCGGTACGTTCTGTACCAGGGGAGATGGCTGCGAGTAGGACACCAGGTCTACTCCACCAGAGAGCGTGTGAGAGGATAAGCACAAATGTGATTAATCAACCAACAGGTTTTGTTTGCTGTTACACATTTTAATTTTAAAACATGAAAACCGTTTGTTACAGCAACAGCACGACCCTTGAAAACTGAGATTTTCTGGGTTACTACATTTTCCAGTATCAGTAGACTATTACTAGAAGGTGAAAACAAGCAAACAGTCTCCACAAGGCAGCACACGGAAACAGAACGCCTTACTTTGCTGTTCTCAGCTGCTGTGCAGGAGGAAAGACTTCAGAGCAGTTTTCAGCCCGTTTTCACTCACGCTTGCATGGATGCTCATGTGACACGCGTTTACTGTGGTGTAATGTGGATGGAAAGCGTCTGACCCCCCCCGAGGACAGCATTATCTGTCCCTATCCACAGTACTACTGGTCTAACCGGTCCTTTAGGTCACTCAAATATAAACAAAGGAAATTTATGTCGCAGGGACATAAAACTATAATTATTCTAACAAACTCAAGTCACTTCCAAGCTCTTTTTCTGTGCATGCGAGTTAAGCTGCACTGGTGGAACAGAACACCAGGAACTACCGTCTATATTTGCTTCACAATAACCCAAACAGAAAATGGCCTGGTGGAGGAAATAACACCTTTAAAGTAGGTTTCATCGGCTCCTTAAATCAGGGTTGACCAACACCGGTCCTCCAGGCCTCCTGTCCTGCGTGTTTTAGACGTTTCCCTACTTCAACACACCCCTTCAAATAAGGTCATCAAGGTCTGCACAAGTCTGTTGATACCCTCCTCTGAATCAGGTGTGTTGAAGCAGGGAAACATCCAAAGCACGCAGGACAGCTGCGCTGTAGGACCGGCCTTGGATTTCCCCTCCTGAAATCTTCACGGAGTTTGGATTGTGACCCTGAGATCTGCAGCCCTCCCTCACAGCTGTGACCTGTGTGTTCTCACACTGCCTCACACGTGCTCACTCACGCTCACACCAACCTGGTTTTTGGCCGCGGCGCTGCAGCGGTGCTGGGCCAGGTCCAGCATGGTTCTGTAGCTCTTAAAGCAGGACGGGCAGTTGAACCGGTTCTTATGAACCAACCGCACACACGCACACACAAACAAACACACACAAACACACACATATAAGTTTGGATTACTATACTTGGGCATGAAATCTGCTGAAGTGATTTGAATGGCTAACGTCTGAACCCTGACCCTGTCCCTGAACTCAGCCTAACCCTGGTCTAACCCTGACTCCACAGCTCCGAGTCACTGGGAATCTGCTTCACACACAGGATTACTGAACAAACCGAAGCTGTAAAAAGGACATGAAGTCAAGCACAGCATGCTACATAACATTACATGCAACCATTTAAAAAGGAATAACAGAGACGTCACTGCCAGCCATGCACATCAATGTCCACACATGCAGGGTGGGAGTTTGCAGCGGGAACGCCGTCATAACACAGTGATTCCTCAGGAATATGAACTTCAGCTCATTCCTAGCTTATAAACTTTGTTGCATCAGATTTTATTTTGAAACAAATCAAACTTATAACCATGGATTTAATCAAACTGATTTAACTACGACTGCGTTTTAATCCACATCACAATTCCAGCGTGTTCATTCCTCAACTGTCCAGCGAAGCAGGAATGCAGGTTGTGTTGACGGCCGCGACAGAGTGAACGCGTTTGGTTTTTCGCTTTTTGAACCAGACATAAAAGCTTTTAATTCTCCCAAGTTTCAAATTTTCTGCAGAGTTATTTGAAACATTTGATTGCAGCACTAGTTGTATTACAAGAAAACCCAAAATAAGCCAACAGGCCTCCTCTGAATACCATCTGATGGGCGCCAGAGCTTCAGGAGTGGAGCATGTGACACATGATGTGGTGAAAGAACATGCCGACTTGTGTTTAACGCCTACAACACTGAACAAGGGAGGTCTGCAACCTCAGTCAGTCACGCCTTCGATCTCGAGAAAAGCATGAACACAAAATTAATAAAACTTTGAGAGCAACCCAGAAGACAAAACAGAGATGAAAAATCACTATAATATATTAACAAAAAATAAAAAAACTTATTTCCAAGGAAGAAATGGGAATGCAGGAAAAATTTATTTACAATTCAATTTAAAGTGCGTCACAGTCATTCCCTTCAGCGTCTGATCCTCAGCAACTTCATGTTAACAACAGGTAGTGCCTCTGACACACCTTCATCAGACCAGAAACAATCAACTGGATTTATTCCTGCCTGCCACAAATAAACGTCCGGCTTCAACGTGTCCGAGTCTGGTTCCAATGTAACCAAGTCTGGTTCCAGCACGTCCAGGTCTGGCTCCAAAGTGTCCGAGTCCGGCACGTCCGAGTCCGAGTCATGTCAGAGTCCAACTCTAACACACCTGAGTCCGGCTCCAGCAAGTCCGAGTTTGGCTCCAGTGTGTCAGAGTCTGGTTCCAATATGGTTTATCAGATTTACAGAAATTGTTTAAAACATTTCTGCTATTAAAGGTGCTATATAATCACAACGTTGTTGTTGGATGCAGAGCTACTCCAGAGGTACCAGATGTGATAATTAGATGGTCATGAAAATGAGCACACTTTAAAAAGTATGTCTTAATAAAGGCACGCCACTGCTATCTATTACTACCGGTGATGTGGTAATAAAGATGGATTTGTTTGTATGCAGAAGATAAACATATATGTACACAGATGTCCACCCCCACTTTGATTGCCAGTTCCTGGTCTTGCATTGCTCTCAGATTGTTTGGAGCCTAAAAAGTCTGTAATGTCACCTGCCTGAGCATCAGAGCCAAAGCTGAAAAAGAAGGAGAAGCGAGTGGATTGCTGGAGGAGCAGCGAGGTCTAATATTAAACAAAACATGAATGTTTTAAATCCTACTTCCTCTACAGAGTACAGCTTCTGTCTGGAAGGTTGAGAGGGCGTTTATGGCGTTTCAGACTCCCAGTTTCTGCGTTTGTGCACTGAGGATTCTCTTGCAAACATATCTGTCACTTTATGCCACCAAAATGAATAAATGATATAAACAGTCAAGGGCACGCTGGCATTTATGGTAGTTAAAGAGGTGCTATTGTAGAGAGAGCTGACATTTTAGTATTTTCTACTGACTTCTACCTGATATTAAACATGAAAAACTATATATAAATACAGTAGAAGGAAGTGAAGGAAAACATTTTGATGCTGATCTTCCTAATTTTAGTTACTTAACACTGTCATGTACCTGATCATAGCACCTTCCAACATGGATTTTTTAAATTTTAATTAAATTCCTGTTGGAAAATAACCAGGTTTACTTTGGCATTGTTAAACAGTTAGTTAAAGATAGTTTGTCAAATGGACCTGCAGTGAAACTCCAATCATCTCATCACTTCCTTCATATGCAGATCTCACAACTTGAATATTCAGCTAAAAATCGATCCAATCCCCAAAACTGCAACATTACATAACACATTACATTGACTTCTTTGGATACGCCTCCAAACTCAGCAAACACCCGCCCACTTTCTGCTGAGCGCAAAAATACCAGACCGCCGATGCTGCAGCACAGTCGACTTTTACAAGGACACAGGAGGATCGAAACGAAGGAACACGTCAGATGAAAATGCAGAGTCCCTGGTTGTTCAGGAGACGTTGGCACTTCCACAATCTTCGGGGGAATTGAACTGTCGACTCACATGGCTGTTTGTTTATAACCGAATACAGCTTCAGCCCAGACTGACCTGTTTTTTTAACTACAGATGGTTTATCTAACCTTGGACAGTTTTCAAGAAGGTTTCGCTCAGCGGCGGACACTCAAACAAGGAGTTACTCCAACTATACTGGCACCACAACTGCAACCTGTAACGACTAAACTATGAACTACGAACCAAACACAGAGCCAGTCAGATGTTGCTGAAACGGCCGCGGTTGAACCAACCAACTTCTGGACTGAGGCTCATGCAGGACAAAGATTCATCGCAGTTCCTCGACTGGCTGCAACAGTGAGTCCATCTCCATCGAGTTTCATGTTAAAATGTCCAACTTTAGAGCAGAAATAAAAATATTTACAGTCTGGTTCAAAAAACCTTTTTGCTTTCAATCCTTATTTCACATCCACGACAACTCTGAGGGCGGTGAATGTTTGTGTACCAAGTCAGGAGAGTTTATATAAAACCAATAAATCTATTTCTAAAATGATTGATTGACAGTCAGCTCAGCCGATCGATGGCTGTCGTCACCTCCTCATCTGTATTCATCAGGCTACCGCACTTAACAAGCCAACTCCCGTTTGTATTAACCCAGCGTCGGCTGAACATGACCACTGCTTCGTCCGCTGTATTTAACAGTCCATAGGTTCCGAGTGTAACCTGGGGTTGAGCTCGACTTTGGACCCAATCCACACGGCAGACAGGATGACAACCACACACAGCGCCTTGGGATTCCCTCAGACGAGCCGGACCATGTTGTCAGGGAGAAGGAAGTCTGGGCTTCCCTGCGCAGGCTATAGCTGGCTCCGAAACCTGACCTCGGAAAACCAATAGATGGATGGATGATATCAATCTGTGAAATCCATGGAAGTACCAGAGCTGTCGAAAAGAGCGAGTGTTCAGCCTAAACGGCTGACGCAGTAACAAGCTTGAGAAGCAGCAGCGGTAACTCTCAGTGGATGTTTCCTGACTGCTCCTCAGCACCTGGTCACTCATCAGATCTGGGCTCTTACACATCAGGCTGAACACCGTTTACCTCCACAGACGGCTACTGATCGCTTCAGTGAGAGCAATTAGTTGGTGACAATTTCTATTTTGGACGAATAGCTTTGCTGTAAAACAACCAATCAGCACGCAGCCTATTTGATTATTGATGAGCCACGGAAACGGCTTCTGACATTACCAGGCAAGACTAAGCGAAGATGATAGACAGAAGAGCTGCAACGGATCACAGATGATCCGTGGCACAATGCAGGAGCTGCACTGCTTTACTAAGAAGAATGAGGAAAAAAAAAAAAAAAAGGTTTAGTGCTGCAGTGTGGATTGTGTTGCTTAGATAGCAGGAAACAGTGGAAGCAGAGGTTAAAAAACTGGTCCTGGTATTAAAATTAATTTCTTCAATAAAATCTCATCTGAAACCGTTTCCTGATGGTGAAAGTTGAGACTGTAGAAATGAAAGCTTTTAGCTGTTCCTGGACTGACTCAGTGAGTTTGCGTCTCAGAGGGGTCATCTTTACACGCTTACGCCGTGTGGAGTCTTAACCGTTAACCCGATAACGGGTCAGTGCGTGTCGCACGCAGCCGCTGGTCGCCAGTGGCGATTTCAGTTTAGCACCAGATTAAAAGAAATGTTGTCGTTTATGTAGGACGCAGCCAAGTTAACCAACTGTTGTTGTAGTTAGTAATGTATTGATTACTACGTTCTGGTAGAGGCTGCCTGGTATCTCGGGTAGAAACGACTTCATTTGTTAGTGATTAAAAAGAAGTTCCTGGAATGTTGCAATGAAATTCTAGGAATGTTTATTCCTTTATTCTAGTGAACGGGCCTTCAACTTCTGATGAGACGTTTCTGAACCTTTTCATTTTGGGTTCTAATCAGCCAATGAAAATCATTGATCTCAAACATGTATCTTCCTGTGTTTTGAGAAAAGTAAAAGCCCCCACCAGGGCTGTACCATCACCATCACCATGAAGCTCTAACGCTCCACAGCCAATCAGCCGAACTCAACAAGGCATTAGGTTTGTTTAACATATTAGATGAACACTGACAGAAACATTTGTGATGTTAGCAGTTGTAATTAAGCGCACACACAGCATGGCCAGCAAGTAGTCAGGTGGTCGTACCTGGTTGGAGGCGGCGGCGCTGCAGCGGTGCTGCGCCAACTCTAGCATGGTCCTGTAGCTCTTGCAGCAGGAAGGACAGTCGAAGCGGTTGGGCCCGTCATCGTGGATCCTCTGATGATTACGGAGATACCGCGCCAGGCGGAAAGCCTTCCCACACAGGTCACACATGTAGCGCTTCTGACCGTGAATTCGCATGTGGTTGCGCAGGGACATGTAGTTGGTGTAGGGCTTGCTGCAGAAGTCGCACCTGAGTTTGGGGGTAACAAACGGAGGTTAGAGCAGAGACGACCCGTCCCGTCGCTTCAGGGCTGGAACATCTCTAACTCTCACCTGAAGTCGCCGGTCTTGTGGGTGAGCTTGTGGTTGAGCAGTGAACTGGCATGTTTGTACGCGCAGTTGCACAAATCGCAGACATACGGCCTCTCGTCTGATTCTGTGTCATCTGACGCCGTTGTTGCGGGCGGCGGTGCTGGCGCTTGGGATTCCATAGAGAGGCTGGAGCTGGAGAGCGACGCTGAAGAGAGGCTGGAGCTGGAGAGGGCTGCGGAGGACGAGGGGAGCTGATCACACCAGCTGATGGTTGAACTCGGCTGTGACACAACAAACACGCGTTATATGACTTCACACAACCCCACGTCCTGCAAAGCAAATATCAAGTACAGTCGTGCAAAAGTGACACCCCCTCTTTTAAACCTTTTTTGTCCAAGTAAATCTATAATAAAACATTTGATCGTAGTGAGTCTTAGTGTTAATCTTCTTATGGTTAACATAGCTTATTCCACTTAGTCAATATTACAAAACATCATTAAGCCAAAATGAAAGAATCATGTGGGCAACCCTAAGTACCCCCATGATCCAGCAGCTTGTAGATGTGTCCTTCAGCAGCAGTAACTCAGTAGACGTTTCCTGTCTGACTTCATCAGTGTCTCGTGGTTGTGGAGGAATTCTGGTCCATTCTCCTTCCCACCATTGCGTCAGGCCACTGGGATTTTTAGACATTCATCTCTGCACAGCTCTCTGAAGATCCCACCACAGCATCCCTATCAGGTTCAGGTCTGGACTTTGAATTACAAGAATTGAGGTTTTGGAGTGACCTAGTCCAGGGGCGTCCCACTCCGGTCCTCCAGTTTCATCCAAACCAAAACATTAAACAAAATAAAACTAAAACAAAACAAATTTAACAACTGTATTCATAATGAATAATGGAATGGCTAAAAAAAAATGCTAAATAATTATTTATAATAATTATAATAAATAATTATTATAAATAATCAATCAATTGTTTTAATACAAATCTAAAAGATGCAGGACAGCGGTCCTCGAGGACCAGAACTGGACACCCCTGACTGAGTCAGCCCTCCTGCTGTGTTTGGGATCATTTCCTGTCACATGACCCATTTCCAGCCAATCTTCAGCTGTCAGACAGACGTCCTCACATGTGTCTCTAGAAGACTCTGGTCTGCGGAGGAGTTTGTGGTCAGTCAGTGACTCTTGGGTATGTCTCTGAGCATTGGACAGTCTGATCGTGGGGGACCTCCACTACTAAGAATACTGACAACGCTCCTGAATGTTTCCCGCTTTTGATGAATCTTTCTCGTTGTAAAACAGTAAACTTTAAAAGTGTTTGGACTCCTTTCTGTTTATCTTTTCCAGACTGATGCAGCACAAACACACCTGAATGTTCCAGACCAGCAATATACCCAGAAAGCTGCTTTGACACGAGTCTGCACTCCTGCTGATGATCAGTTCGCCTAAAAGCCAACGACTGTGAGCTCCTGACTGCAACGGGTCCTCTTAAATCCTCAAGAAACAGTGAGTGGTGCTTAGTATTGCCCCTTCTGAACTGACTTTTGTTAAACAACTTTACAGTGAAAAATGTTACAGGTTCTTGTTTACTTGAGGGTGTATTTGCCTCGTACCGAGGACAGTGAACAGCTGGATTTTATGTTTTAAAAAAAAAAAAACAAAAAACAAACAAACCCACAGAGGATTAAAAGAGAGATTAAAAGAGAGTACCAACTTTTGACATGACTGTAGCTACGTGGACTAGTACTCAGGTCTGAACCTCAGCTGCGGAATTTGTGGAAAAACTTTTCCCATCCCTATCATCAATTAGTATTTTAAACCAACCCGAGAGCCGCTCCATTCTCCGTACATTTGTTGATGTATTTTATCCTGCATTTGAATGCTAGTTCACAATAACTGATTGTGGCGAGCTCGGAATAGATATGTTTATTACATTTATATCTGCTTTAGTATCATTATTATTTTCGTTTGGAAAGTAATGGATGCCTTTAGTGTCCTCCACACAGAGTAATGCAGCTCATTAGGTCAATAAACTCCAGCCATCGGTACAGAGATGGAGAAAAATCTGATCAATACGGCGCACAGCAGAAAGAGAAGATATTTCAGCGGTCCAGAACTCCTGCTGACCGCTGAGCAGCTCTGATCCAGATGCTGGAAGATCTGGTTGAAGTCGCTGCTGAGCTTCAACCTGCAGACAACTACAAGGCTCAGTTACTTTAACCTCCAGCTCTACATGTTCAATAAAAGACTATTTATTATCATAGTTAAGCTCATAGCGTTCCCTTATTGCGGCTCAAATAAAAAATTTTAAAAAAAATTAAAAAAAAAAATCAGATCACATTGTATGGCATCAACACAGGAAACTAGGTCTCACCAAATTAAACAATTCCTAGTTTAAATCAACTTTAACAAAAGCTTCTCGCTGAACAGCCATGAGATCACTGCTCCCGGCCCTGGTACACTTCAGTTTCTCTCAAAGTACCGGGTCTGCTTGGTCTGTTTACTGTTGAATACGTGTTGGGAGAGAACAGCCGCGCGCCGGTTGGCAGGTTGAAGGGGTGATGTTTTTAAACCCCCTCACAAAGCCACTTCATTCTGCCTGTGAAGGTCTTTCTTCCGCCCGGCTGCGCTGCGTGAGCGGTACAGGATGCAGAACAGTAGAACGCTTTGTTCTGCAGCCGTAGCACCTTTAGAGGTAGTAACAGATCCATGGGGATGAGCCAAATCACTGGCCTTCTGCATTCATTTGACACTAAATGTGATCAGGTCTTAATCTAAACCACAATAGACCAAAACTATTTTTTGTCATTCAAATTTAATACTAAACAATTCAGTACATTTATTGGTAAGTTATGCGTTTGTTTTACAAAGTAAGGAAGTCATGTTGGAGTCAAGCCTGATGCTTCGGTCTATTCTTCAATCAGTATTTTCAGATCAGTACCAGTAACAGCAGATACGCCGCGCATCATAAATAAATCCATCGGAGCGATGCAGCCCCAGTAGAAACGGTCCCCGTTTATACACTTTCTGTACACTCAAAGTTAAAATTACTTTTTGAGCACCATCAAAGTATTAAAATAGCTATTTATTTTTAGCTGGGTGGTAATCTTTAGGTTAAAGTTAATGATCATTCTTCTCTCAAAACTGTTTCTTTTTGACACATTTTGGTCTCTGAAAAAAAAAAAAAAAAAAAAAAAAAAAAAGCATCTGACCGCTTGGTTAGTCTGGAGTCCTGAGCAGCGCCCGGCTCAAAACTAAACAAGGAAATCTCCTATTCACTTTAAATATCTATAATCTTTAACCAACCTCCAGGAACACTTTAGAAAGAAATAGCTTGGATAACATTTTCCTGGACATCCAGACCTGCAGAAGTTACGCACTGATCCCACTTTGTCCAACATCCGTGATGACAACAAGAGACTGCGGACATCAGACTTCACTTAACATCGCTTAACTTTGTTAAAAAGGGGTGTACCACTATCAGACAGATGTAAGTGGACTGAATTGTTATTCATCATTACAACAGAGCAACAAGTCTCTGGACTGACTGGTGTTCTGCATTCATTTGTCATAAAATGGGATCTGATCCTTAAGTCAAACAGCATACAAACACAACCATGTCCTGTTTTTGTTTAAACTGATAAATTATGACATTTCCTTGCATCTTAACTTTGCATTGCAGACACAGAACTTAAGTAAACAGACCAACCACATCATTGAAACGTTTACATTTTAACGCAAAATAAATATGATTGTTCACCTTTAAGAAGCTGAAAACTGTGTTTTAATAAATGAAAAAAATGTAGCCCATCCATAAACAAAGGTGTAGGAGTTCTTATCCTAAATAAATGTGTCTAGATGATGTGAAATGTTCAGCTTTCATGAAAACATTCCTGATGTGACATTCCAACAACAACAACAACAACAACAACTTCTGCGGATGCAGCAGCCTGAAGGTCAGCCACAATAAACATATGCAGCTGTTGGTAAGTAAAGCCTGGCTGAGCTGGTCACGGTGGGCTGACAGCAGCCCGGGTACAGAGTCCCGGACCGGGACCAGCCCGGGAGCACCACGGTCCGAGTCCGGGACCCGAGAGGCGTGTTCCGGAGCTCCGCGGCGCCCGGCCAGCAGCCCGGCCGTGTTTACGCTGCGCTGCCGGCCGACAACATGACAGGCCGCGCGCCCACATCACAGTTCAAAGAAACCCCCCTCAGTCCAGACACAGCAGATCTCCCAAAGCCACGTTTTGCATGAATTTAAACAACAAACGGGAGCTGCACCAGAAACGGCCTGGTGATGGAGTTTCGGGGGAAGCCCGGCGGAGACGGCGGTCCCGCGTCCGGAAACGGAATCACACACTGCTTGGAGATGCTCGGCTGCGTTAACGCCGTTTTCTGCAAAGTTACTCATTACCCAAATCAACAACGACCATGTACTTTGGCATACACGTCTGCCTTTTCCTAAAACACCCATAGGAGAAGAGCCAAAACAACAATTCTGGAGCAAAAAACAGAAAATACAACGAACTAAGCATAACGGAGACTAACTAGGCCCAGAGCCGCTCAGCAGGACGGTTAGCCGGAAGATGCCTGGTCACCTACGATCACTAAACCGCACCGCCGACACCATCTTCACGTTCAACTTTAATTAAAAGATACCTCGGCGGGTTTGTGGCGTAAAAAGGGGCGTTTAACGGGCAGCGCGGGCTGTGTCTGTGCCCGTGGTGGCCCGCTAACGGGGTCGGTAACGGCTCTTTCTTACTCCGGAGTCGGTCGGGTCTTTTTTCCAGAACAACTGAGTGCAGTGGCCGAAGGACTCTGTTGACGAGACGTAGTTCACCCCGTTCCTGTCCTGGAAGTCTCCGTGCGTGCTCCCTGCGTTCGTCCGGGCGTACATGGCTGCTTCAGAGGAGTAGATTGTGTGTCTGGAAACAATCAGGAGGGCCTCTTTGTCGAGCTCCTTCCGAAAAGCTAAATGTTTCTTCTGTAAAATTTGCATTTTTGGCGGCGGACGCAGTGACGCAGTCAAGGCGTCACTGCCCCCTGCTGGACTGGAGTGTACACTGCAGCACAGGAGGCGTGGCTGGACAAACCCTCGGGTATCATCCACACTTGCACACCTGCATAGCTGTCAAGGATGTAAAATCTAACTTTGGAGAAAAAACATTTTATTTGCTGTTGTACCAGACTATAACTATGTTTATTTCTGCGCGGTTAAGTTTGGCTTTTTAACATGGAGGTTAATGGAGATTGAACCAATGTTGGACCCAGGCCCTGGTGTTCAGTAGAGGAACTGCGGGCGTCGAGTCAAAGTCAGAAACTCCATTTCTTGTCCATGGAATTATATTGTCTTCCCAGCACACCTTTTATACCGGATGTATTTATGTACTTTTCCTTGAAATGGCCCTTATAAGCTATTGAGTATATAAGCTATAACAGAGTTGGAGGGAGTCATCTTTCAACCCAGATCTGTTTCTGTTTCTACACAGTTCATCCAGATGCAGACGGGCCCTGTAGCCACTAGGGGCCACACGATAATAGGTCTGCATCGATATATGGTGTTGGTGGGGAAATAAAACAACTTGTCTTCACTTCTATATAGTTCAGTTCAGGTTAATTCAATAAATTAATTTTTTATGTAATCCTATCCCTCTTCCTGCTCTTGTTTTTCTTATAATTGTCACACCAGCTCAGAGTCAGTCAGATTTATGTTATAGATGCATTTATTTAGCTATCAATGTGGAAAAAAATATCTAATATCTCTGTATAAACACATTTGAACCACTAGGTGACTGCAATGTGTGAGTAAGACTGAATGATTGAATAACGCTCCAAAATAAACCCAAACTGGAGACACAATACTGGTCTGGTATAGTGAACTCACAGAGACTAAATCAATCTTCCATCACAGCTGCAGTGTGTACCTCAGCCGGCGTTCCAGATCTTCATCCATCATCCCCAGTCGTGGTTCTGCTCAAGGCTGTTCCAGCCCACTAAACCTAAACTACGGAGTTGCTGTGGAGATGGTGCCCTGCTTTAAATGTCTCTTGGGTGCATCTGACCAACACCTTCTCTTGACATAACACCACGCGCATCATGGCGAGCTATGAGCGTGTGAGGTGGAGAGAACCCTGAAGTCCTGCATCTCTCTGTGGTACTCTGCTGCACAGCTGTTGGTGAAGTCAGCATGAAGGACGCCGCGATTTAACATGCTGGCTGTCTCACACATCTACATCAGCAGATGCGGAGAGGTGGCAACGTGCCTCATGAAACTCCGCCCACCTGCACATGGCCTGTTTGCCCCTCCCCTCAGGCAGGAGGCTGGGTGGCACCTGGGGGAGGACCGGTTTCTTCTTGGATGCTGTCAGACTGATGAACACGTCCACACTGACAGGATGAGATTCTGGCTCATTTGACTTTACTTTAGTTTTTTTGACCACACAAACATGCTGTACTTTAAGTCTGCCACCCTCCAGCTGCAGCTCATTAATAACTTCATTGTATTTTATAGTGGTTCCCAATATAGTATATAGTACGTAAGCACTATATATAGCAGAGTGTTGATTAATTTTAGTATACAACCGAGTACTATACATGACTGCTCTGACACCCGAGCACCGTATTTTATTTTCATGTTTTTTTATGGACACAATCCTTGATGTTGTATGTGAACACATCTTTTTTTTTTCCTTGTTTTTTTTAAACGAACAGTGAATACAAACCAGACACAACTAATCAGGCTGGATTGTTCGTGCCAAAGCGAGAGGATTTTATTTACACATCGAGTCAAAGCCACAAGTGAAACAGATGATGGGAACGTGAGTAGTGGCGTCTCCATGCTCCTCGTTTCAGATTTATTCTGGACTCCGGCTTCCACGAGTGCGCCGTTCACATTATTCAACACATTGTGTCAAAAGTCAAACAGATTTCAAGTAGCAGACATGACTTTCACATTTGACAGTGATTCTGTACAACAGTTATAAGATTTTAAAACAAAGTGTTCAAAAGTAAAAATGTGAGTAAAAAGCAGCATGATGGGAAAAACCCAGCTCCATGCTGCTTTAATAACATTCTGACATCCTCGGTACGCAAACACACAAAACCTGTGGAAGAAAAAAACTAAGTAACTTGTGCAATAAAGCAAAAACGGCAGAGTGATGCACCACGAATCATCCTTTTACTGAGCATGTCCTCCAGACGTTCTGCAGACACCGGAACTCAGCCCTGAAGTGTTCCTCAAATCTTCCGTATGACTGACAGGAGAGCCTCCAAATCAAATCTGCAGTTGATGCTTCACATTTAACTGTGCGAGCGGTTTCACTTCGCACTCGTTTTATTAACATAAACGCAGGCAGCAGTTTGGAGGATGTGGTCCAAGACTGAAAGTACATCTGAGATGTGGTCACGCAACAAGTGAGAACAGACGGGTCAGAATTCATGCAGATTTTTGCCTGCACGTGTGCACTCTGAGTCGACACGCACATCTCTGACAAACAGCCAAATCTGGCGACCATAGGTGAGGGTGAGAACGCAGACCGACTGGTAAATCGAGGGCTTCGTCTTTTGGCTCAGCTCCCTCTTCACCACGACAGATCGTTGCAGGGTCTGCTTGAACAATGCACCAATCCACTTACTGATCCCCTGCTCCATTGTTCCCTCACTGATGAACAAGACCCCCAGGGGACTTGAACTTCTCCACCTGGGGCAGGACCTGATCCCCAAACTTGGGACCTGCATCCTGCTTGGACTGAGGACCATGGCCTGGGATTTGGAGGTGATTCTCATCCCAGCTGCTTCACATTCAGGTGTGAGCCGATGAAGGTCTTGGCCCGATGAAGCCAACACAACCATATCATCTGCAAAACCAGGGACCCAATTCTGAGGCCACCAAACTGGACCTCCCTCACTCAACAGCTGCACCCACAAATTCTGTCCATGAAAGTAATGAACGGAGTCGGTGACAAAGGGCAGCCGTGGCGGAGTCCAACCCTCACAGCCCATTTATTTTTACTTTGTGTTCTGCTGGAACAGGTGCTGAATGTGTCGATTCTGACTGCTCGGATGTTTGAGCCCAGTAGCTGGTCATGTGAATAAAACACTGAAACTGCACAACATTTCATTTATAATGTATATTTTTATGCATTATTCCATCATGCCTAAATTTGTCACGTTTATCAATCTTACAAAGGAAAATGTTATATTTGGCACAATTAGAGATGTCTAACCTGACATGGCAGTTTCTGATCGCTCTTGGACTTTCACTATATACATGTAAACTATCCGGAAATCCTTCGAGCGTCCAGGGAAGCCTGAACATTCACCCATCTATTCCCTTCATTGCCCTCCCCTTTCTTTCTTCTGTTGTAATTTTACTTGTGTGCAGTCTTGACCGCACTCTGCTCTGTACATTTATCATTTTTCCATCATATTTTTTTAAGCACATTAGCCAACAGAGGGGAAAAATAACCTCTCTCCGACACAACCTGCGGTGTTGGCATGTTTCTCGGTACGTGTGAGTCCAGATGTCTCTACAACACAGACCCGGAATCGAAGATGGCAAAGAAACACTTGTGAAACACTTGAGAAAGTTACCGGAGCGGTGACGGTCTGGCAGGACATTAAATCACGGTACTGCGGCTTGATCATCTTCCTTTGTTGCAAGGTGCTTTTCGGATTAAAGTGTCCGTTAAATTAAATGCAATTTAAAATCAATGCGTCAGAAAGGTGGTTGTGCTGATGCAGAAGACTGAAGAGAAACATCGGGAGTATATCTTCGTGCCCAGCGACGCTGGATCTCATGGATCTCTGAGGTCTACTTGCAGCAGAGCTCCCAGACTGCAGCACCGACCCGCTCGTGTTGCGTATTTTTTCGAGGACGTGCCAAATTAACACAAATGAAATGCATGATGCTTTTACGTGCATGTTGTAAGAGACCCGTATACTCCAGGCCCAACGACGACGCCAGCAGGTTAACTACAACGGGAAAGAAAACAAGCCCAGTGCCAACCAGCTGAAGGGTGACACCAGAGCTGTGGACACCGACTGCTTGGATCATCGTGTTCTCGACAGGTGGAAGTATGAAATGATGGGCGACGGACCTGTGCAGCTGTCTTACAACACAGAACACAACTGCACGCTGTCGCAGCGCTGTGACGACTAAAATCATTTGGAGCACACCCGTTCTCTTCTACACGTGCAACATGTACGCCACTACTTCCAGACCCGACCTGGACCCTACCGAGTGGATTTCTACAAACCTACAGTTTACAATCAAGCTAAAACACCGTTTATGATCGTTATCAATACCTTATGAGGTCCTAACAGCACGGCGGGGCTCACATTTGCACTTTCAGATGATGAGATGAGGTTCAGCTTTTATTGTGAAGTCACACGGCGGCGCCGTAAGTCGTATAACAACGTGTAAGAGAGTAATACTTACTGCAGCTCAGAAACATCTACAGAACATGTCCTGCATGATTTGGCAACACATTATTTGTGAAATATTACAGAACTAAGCACTGGAACACCAGGTCGGCTGGCAGTAAGGAAACTGAACGTCAAATCAAAGGAATGGTGGCTGTCTGCACTGTAAACGGATCCACCGTGTTCTGGGTGTTTCTGACAAACACCAGTATAAATGTGGATGAAGGAGAATTACAACTGCTTTACACGGCCAAACGGTGAGTTTGGCAGAGTAGAACAACTACACTGGTACCAGGCTGGTGCCAAGCTTAGTTCTTGATCTCCAGGATGGATGGGTTGTGGTCCAGAATGGCCAGAATTATTTTGTCCATGTACTGCCTCAGACGCAGGTTGATCTCCTCTTGCTCCTTCAGAGCGTCCACCAGCTGAAAGAGACAGAGACGTTAGATTACCAGTCCAGAAACCGCTGCGTGCAGGAAAACAGGAGAATCTGACCTCGTCTCTGGAGGCGTTGTCGATCTCCGCCGCCAGGCACTGGGCCTTGGTGTTGCAGGAAAACAGGTTCTTGGCCTCGTACAAACTCAGACTGAGGATCTGAGCGTTCAGGTCATCGTTCTGGTCCCGCAGCTTAAAGTTCTCCTGAACAACCACAGAGACAAAAAAAAAAAAAAAAAAGAAGTTATCTTTTCTCCACGTGTGCTGGTAAAATTGAAGAAACGTTTCCCGTCTTAGGTCCATTAGGGTTCCTGATATGTTCCTTTTTATTTGTAAGACTTTTGTGTGTCCTTCTGTGTCTTTGAACTACATAACATGGCTCACATGTTTTGGACAGCCCTCCACAAGCTCCAAACATCTCTGCTGTAATTTTGTTCCAGTTGTCTTGATAAAACTGAAAGCGTTTGAGCAGAGGGGTCTGAAGAACACACAGGTTCTGAGTCCAAGTAGTGTCGGATCAGACACATGCTCCCATGTTGGAGGTCAGGCATGAAGCTGCCACCAGCAGGCGGAGGTCCACAGCTGAGAGTAAACCTGCAGGATGAGAGTCAGCAGCCCCAGATCGGGGACCACGGTTCCCAGGTTTGGTCACCAAGTGGTAAAGCATCCTCTCCAGATCAGGAGTAGGGTTCTACCTCAAGTGGAGGAGTTTCAATCTCTGGGTCTCTTTCACGAGTGATGGAAGAATGGACCGGGAGACTGAGGTGGATCAGTGCAGAAATGTGGACTCTGTACTGGAATGTGTTATCCACTCTAAATGAATGGGCAGATGTGTCCAAACCTTTCAACGCTTCTCTACGTTCCAACCCTCACCGAGGGTCCCCAGCTGTGGCAGTGACTGAAACAACCAAATGGAGGATACAAGCAGCAGAGACGTTTCCTCCGCAGGGTGGCTGGACTCTCAGAGATGGCAGGAGAAGAGGATGAGCCTCACTTCTCCTCCACATCCAGAAGAACCAGCTGAGGTTCTTCCGGATCAGATGTGTATTAAGTCTAGGACTTACTAGAGCGATTATATTCCTCCTGGCTGGTGTTATTCTGCTGGGACAGCTGGAGGAGGTGATCAGCGAGGGGGGGTCTGGACCTCTCTGCTGAGGCTGCTGCCATCTTCTAACTCAATGAATCATTGTGTTGTGGGATGTTTACTGAAATCCTCCTGTTGTATACTTGTGTATACGTGTTTCACGTTTTGATGCTCACTAGTTAAATCCAAGTAAATCCAAGATTCTATGAATACAACCAGAGGTGAGAGATGTTCCAGGAGAGAGGAACGAGGGCGGGTGTGTCCTGTGTTTAAACCTGTTTCAGTCTCTTCACTTCATGCTCCATCTCCACCTCTCTGGTCTTGGCGTTGTACTCGGACAGCCCTTTGCCCTTTCCAGGATGTTCCATCTCCAACTTGAACAGCTGCAGATATTCCAGCTCTCGACGCAGATCGTCAATCAACTGCAAAGACAAGATTTGGTGTAGAGAGCAAATCCAACCCTCATATTCTGGAGAAGTTCTGCAGAAGTTGTCCACGAGAAAGAGTGCCTCACTTCCTGCATGGCCTCCTTCTCCTTCTGAAACTCATGGCGGTTGTGCCAGACCTTGTCCATGATCTTTCTGTACAGGTCCAACTCATCTTTGAGCCTCAGACTCGTGTCCTCCAGCTTGTCTGTCATTCTCTGCTTCTCCTACAGAGGAACAGATTGTTTGGGGATGAAAATATTTACCTCATCTCTCGCTTCAGCTCTTTAGAGCAGACAAACAGCAGGACGTCAGCGGGGAAACCTCACTGAGATCACGCTTCCAACCGGCTGCTGACCAGGACTGACAATGATGCAGAAAACGATAATATCAGCATAAATCCTGCAGAAATTACAGTCCCTCTTTAAGTCTTTCAAGCTTCTCTTCATGATTCAGACTGAACATCAGGAATCAGACGAGAGCACAGCTAAACATGTTTAGGCTGTTATCATCTATACCATCAATTACTGCAGGATTTACCTGGATCATACACATCCACATATTTTATTACGCGTAAAATATGGGTATTAAAAAACATCTAAAAAATAATTCTATTATAGTATATTGTGAATAAGTTATTTTGACTTTTGCACTAGTTTTGCAGGGATTCTTCGCTACGATTACAATAAAGTATTGAACCTAGTTATTCGACGGGATTAAAGTGTAACCAGTGTTAAAAAGTCCAGGTTCTCAGACTATTTTTGGCGACCTGCACTTACCTGGTCCAGTTTCTCTGTCCGAGACTTGAGTCTGCTAACGTTTACCGTCATCTCTCCGTTGTCCTCTTCCAGCTGCTGGACTCTGTGGGGGAATCGGTGTGGGAGCTTTAGAAGGACTGATCTGAACAGGGGTAACAGTATTAATGTAATAAGCTCTTTAAACGGGAACATAACTATCATTCAAAGGGAACATAGTGGTGCACAGACTCGTAGAACTTAGACCTGCCAGCTGTGTGGTAGTGATGCCTCTGGTTGGTGCATGCATGTTCTGGAGTCGGTGCTCCTGTTTACCTGTTGAAGAGCAGGTCTATCTCTGTGTTCCTGTCTCTCTCCATCTTGGTGTAGACCTCCCGGTGCCTCTTCATCTCCTCCTCCAGGGTCTCTGCAGCCTTCGTCTCTGCATCCTTCACCTGCTCCTCCAGCTCGTGCACCCTGCGAGGTAAAGAGACGGCATCAGGAAGAAACCCTTCAGGCCTGGACGGATGCAGCAACCGTTCTTCTGGCTCAGGTTATGCAGATCTACAGATCAAGTCAACCTGAACCCATGTTGAGACTCCACGCACCACTGAATGTTCAGAGTCATCAAAGACCGAGGCTTGAACAATATGCACCCTCCTACCTGTGAACAAGCTGTGTGTTCTCCTGCTTGAGTTTGGACTTGAGGTCATTGTTGGCCAGACTGTCGCTTTCCAGCTCCGTCACCTTCTTCTCCAGATAACCGACCTGAATGAGAAAACAGTGCTTCTGACTCAAGCAGGACCAGATCCATGCTACATATTTACTCTTGTCAGTTTTTCTGTGCGTCGTACATGAAGTTTGAAAGATGCATATGCAAGAACAGTCACATGGAAAAGAAAATCCATCAGTCTTCCATCAGACATCCAAAAGGGCTCCAAAGTCTCAGCACCAGCTCTCCCTACATCATTTAAATTTCAAACTTTGATGAAAATCATACAATACCGACATACTGCACACAGAGAGTATGAGTGGATGTGGGTACTGGGAAGTTTAATAAGCTCCGTCAGCCTGCAGCTCATCATCCCAGTTAAACCTGACGGCGTCCTGTCATGTTGAACTGGGATGATGTCAGCGTTTCCCAGCAGAGGCGAGAAACGCTGGATCATCAGCTCTCGTCTGCAGAGCAAAGAGCCGAGACTGTTGAAAAACACACATTCATATTAATGTTGTTTTGGCTCAGAGATGCTGAAGAAATCTGAAGCTCAACTACTACTTCTAGTTTTAACCCATTACATAAGCAACATGTTGACAACGCTGGACCTGAAAACACTCACTGCTCCTGTGACTCTGACAGCAACAGAAGGTCCTCAAGACGGCGACAGTCTCCACCCAGCAGATCAAATCCAGTCAGGCATCATAACCAGCATCGCGTGTGCGTGCGTGCGTGCGTGCGTGTGTGTGTGAGAGAGAGAGTTGCTGCACTACCTAGTATGTAGATCTAAAGTGCTAAAAATACACAATCATGCCAAAGGTATTGGCTCACCCATCCAAATAATGGGAATCAGGTGTTCCAATCACCTCCGTGGCCACAGGTGTATAAAATCAAGCAACCAGACATGCAGACTGTTTTTACAACTATTTGTGAAAGAACGTGTCGCTCTCAGGAGCTCAGTGAAGTCCAGCGTGGAACTGGGACAGGATGCCACCTGTGCAACAAATCCAGTAGTGAAATTTCCTTGCCCCTAAATATTCCAACGTCATCCATCCATCCATCCATCCATCCATTATCTGTACCCGCTTTATCCGTTTCCGGGTCACGGGGGTCTGTCGGAGCCTATCCCGACGCATGTCAGGCGAAAGGCAGGGGTACACCCTGGACAGGTCGCCAGTCTATCCAGGGCCACATACAAACAACCAATCACACTCACATTCACACCTAGGGAGAATTTAGAAAGATCAATTAACCTACCCTGCATGTTTTTGGACTGTGGGAGGAAGCCGGAGTACCCGGAGAAAACCCACGCAAGCACGGGGAGAACATGCAAACTCCACACAGAAAGACACACCGAGCCGGGAATTGAACCGGGAACCTTCTTGCTGTGAGGCAACAGTGCTAACCACTAAGCCACCGTGCTGCCTTATTCCAACGTCATGTCAGCTTTTAATATTTATTTAGACTTAGTGAGAGCGTTGTCCTCAAGCGTTTACGTGGCGTGGACGTCAGGGCCAGAGAGTGCTTGATAACGGCACAGAGGAAACCATACCAGCATATACAGATAATGTCAATAAATAAACGTTACTTTTGAATAACATTTGAATTATTAAATACAAGCCAACTGAGCTTCTCAGTATAATAAAACTAACCTTACCCTCAGCTTAGACTGCAGTCTTCATCTTTTACAATGTGAACGAAGCGGCGGAAAATCCAGCACTGCTTTGTGAGCTGAAGGTGGTGCTAAAGGAGCAGATTTGTTTCTCAAACTACCTCAATTATGCAATCTGTTCTATCTATCTATCTAAAAGTAGTGGTAATTTCAGCAAATGTGAAACTATAGTTACCAACTGCGACACATCTGTGAGGAGACCGCTGAGCCGAGGATACCTTCATGCTTCAGGCCTTTGAGACGTTTTTGCAGAATACTGCAAATATGTTTCAACCCTCATCTGCAGCTTAAACTGCAGGTGCAAATGATAAGGCAACGTCACATGACCGGCTTGCATCATGTGGAGGTTCATACGAGGTTAAACTTACACCAGCTGCAACTGGCCCCCGTTTGCTGATGAAGGTTGAGCTTTTATTATTTTATGAAACGCTCTGTTAACAGCGATGTGAGTGGAGTGCTTCTTCTAAACAATGAACTGGATGAAGTCTAGCACCTTCTCTGTGATGTCGAGGTCGCAGGAGTCGATGCTGTCCGTGAACAGATCCTCGGTGCTGCTGCCCTGACTGGACCCAAAAATACTGTGGTTGGCCTGGAACAGCTGACTGCAGGGAGAGGTGACACACAGGACACATTTACCCAACTAACGAAGATGATTCTTACGTGACGTGAAGGTGAAGTCATGAGCAGAAAAGCCAAGTTACTCACCGTCCAAATGCTGTGCTGGAAATCTTTCTGTTTGGACTGAAACAAGACAGAAACCGAGTCACACCCGACTCAACCTTTCACCCTTCATTTTTATAAATCAAACGGGAATACACCAATAACTCCTCCTCCTCGCACTAGAGTCAAACATTTATGTTTCTGCCATGTTTACTTATAATCAATCTCTTTGACTGCTGCACACACAAATGAAACCAGTCATCCCACCAGACTGTGGGCTGGTTGCTATAGCAACTGCTCAGGCTCACCATTTGATGCGATTCCAGCATCTGTTGTCAAGAATGTTCAAGACGTTGCTGGAATTTGTGTGAATGGATGGATGGATGGATGGATGGATGCATGGATGGATGGATGGATGGATGGATGGATCGATGGATCGATGGATGGATGGATGGATGGATGGATGGATGGATGGATGGATGGATGGATGGAAGGATGGATGGATGGATGGATGGATGGATGTAGGGATCGATGGATGGATGGATGGATGGATGCTTCCAGGGAGTATTTTATTAGCTCAATAAAGACACAAAAACTATAACAGCTTGTGTCTTATCGACTTAAACACATTTTGCTTGTCTGTTATTGTGACTTAGAGATCAGATCACATTAAAGCAGTAAAAAAGTTTAGTAAAGTGGTGGTCAAGGTTGGGCCGATGCAAGTGTAGAGAAGATACTCTGCTCTACCTGTTGGCCTTGAGGTTTCTAAGTCGAGCCTCCAGGTCGTTAAGGAGATTCACTTTTTTACAACACTGAGAGCAGTAGACGTCCAGCAGGTCACTGTTGTACAGCTGCCGCATCTTCTGAGGAGTCTGACCCGCACTAAAATCACAAACAACGCAGAAATCAATCCAACAATCACATATAATGACTGACATTCAACATTTTCATAAAAATACAACCAATGCGATGCACCATTATGAGGGGGAGTGACAAGCCGATATGCTGCCGTTTCTCTCATGGCGTCTCTGATGACTCCAAGGAACATGTGAACACATTTTCCTCCAGAGAACTCGCATCGCCCAGATCCGTTCAAACAGTGAATCTGGACCGACGTCTAACTCCTGACACCCCCAGACAGGAAGTCAACCAAGTACATGTGCATTATCTGGTACTGAGACCCGAGACTGATTCAGTAGGACTGTCATTTGTGTGGAACCCTGGACCATCTCAGCTCAAGATCACGAGCTTGAAATGTTTCATGTGAACAAAGTGACAGACAGCTTCACCGACCGTTTCATTTCTTAATCTGAGAACGTTACTCCTGAAGCGCTTCCTCCCAGATGTTCTTCAGGTTAGCTGCTGATCCTAAATTCTCCATAGGAGTGAGTGTGTGGCTGTTTTGTGTACATCTGGTCCTGTGAAGGACTGCTGACCTGTCCAGGTGAACTCTAGCCTCTCACCTGAAGAACGGCACAGACTTGTTCATCAGAATAAGCAGCTGTGGACAGTAGTTGGATGGTTTAGTGTGCTGCATACGTGTACTGTATGATGTTGAATCCCCTCCGTCACCTCCCACACATCCCAGCATGCACATTAGCTTCAGATTAATATTATTGGTAATGTATTCCTTCATGTTTTAAAAATTGTGTGGATGTGATTAAGGGTACATTTCCAGAGTGACCACAGACCTGGAGGGAAGAGAAGACCCGAGGTCTGAGAAGCCGTTTGTTCGGGTGTCATCTTCAGGGCAGGGGCTGCTGGGAGTAAAGTCCACATCCACCCCCTCACCATAGTCCTCGAACTGCTCCTCCCCAGAGATGACTGATGCAGATGCTGAGCCGTTCAGGTGGCTAGTAGGAATGATTTAACAAAAAAACAAGCAGAGAGAAGGTGAACCCTCCAGTGGATCATCTTTCTCCTCACAGCAGCCTGAAACGAGCCGGGATTCAAACCCGTCTGTCCCATTTAACTTTACATGACACGGCTGCAGGCAGACTTCACGTCCTGCCGCTGTTAAAACCCACCTTTCATTCTGTGATGTGTCCAAAGTATCAGAGCTGTTGGCGTTTTCACTGCTGCTGTCCATGTCACACTCCACTTCAGCACCCCGGCCCTCTGTGTACGCGCTGCATTCTGGGTAAGATCGCGTACACATGATGATGGGGGGGCCGAGCTTCGCCTCACTATTCTACAAACAAAATAAAAAAGAAACGCAACAAGTTCTTCGCAAGTTCTTCAAAGAGAAAAAATAAATGAATAAATCAGCAGACATGGAAGTGGCTGAAAAACATTTTAATTTTTAAAATTTCAGTTTAACACCATTGAAAGAAATTTATTTATACACACACACACTAATTATATATATATATATATATATATATATATATATATATATATATATATATATATATATATATATATATATATATATACATATATATATATAGCCAGTCTTTACCTGGTAAACGTAAACGTCGCCAGTCTTTACCTGGTAAACGTCGCCAGTCTTAACCTGGTAAACGTAAACGTCGCCAGTCTTTACCTGGTAAACGTAAACGTCGCCAGTCTTTACCCGGTAAACGTCGCCAGTCTCTACCCGGTAAACGTCGCCAGTCTCTACCCGGTAAACGTCGCCAGTCTCTACCCGGTAAACGTCGCCAGTCTCTACCCGGTAAACGTCGCCAGTCTCTACCCGGTAAACGTCGCCAGTCTTTACCCGGTAAACGTCGCCAGTCTTTACCCGGTAAACGTCGCCTGGTAAACCTGGTAAACGTAAACGTCGCTAGTCTTTAGCTGGTAAACGTAAACGTCGCCAGTCATTACCCGGTAAACATCGCCAGTCTTTACCTGGTAAACATAAACGTCGCCAGTCATTACCCGGTAAACATCGCCAGTCTTTACCTGGTAAACGTCGCCAGTCTTAACCTGGTAAACGTAAACGTCGCCAGTCTTTACCTGGTAAACGTAAACGTCGCCAGTCTTTACCTGGTAAACGTCGCCAGTCTTTACCTGGTAAACGTAAACGTCGCCAGTCTTAACCTGGTAAACGTAAACGTCGCCAGTCTTTACCTGGTAAACGTCGCCAGTCTTTACCTGGTAAACGTAAACGTCGCCAGTCTTACCTGGTAAACGTCGCCAGTCTTTACCTGGTAAACGTAAACGTCGCCAGTCTTACCTGGTAAACGTCGCCAGTCTTTACCTGGTAAACGTAAACGTCGCCAGTCTTACCTGGTAAACGTCGCCAGTCTTTACCTGGTAAACGTCGCCTGGTAAACCTGGTAAACGTAAACGTCACCAGTCTTTACCTGGTAAACGTCGCCTGGTAAACCTGGTAAACGTAAACGTCGCCAGTCATTACCCGGTAAACGTCGCCAGTCTTTACCCGGTAAATGTCGCCAGTCATTACCTGGTAAACGTCGCCAGTCTTTACCTGGTAAACGTCGCCAGTCTTTACCCGGTAAACGTCGCCAGTCTTTACCTGGTAAACGTCGCCAGTCTTTACCTGGTAAACGTCGCCTGGTAAACCTGGTAAACGTAAACGTCGCCAGTCATTACCCGGTAAACGTCGCCAGTCATTACCCGGTAAACGTCGCCAGTCTTTACCCGGTAAACGTCGCCAGTCTTTACCCGGTAAACGTCGCC
Organism: Xenentodon cancila; assembly: GCA_014839995.1. NCBI lineage: Eukaryota > Metazoa > Chordata > Actinopteri > Beloniformes > Belonidae > Xenentodon > Xenentodon cancila. Next base: position 25,164,871 of record CM026214.1, read on the forward strand.
AGTCTTTACCCGGTAAACGTCGCCAGTCTTTACCCGGTAAACGTCGCCAGTCTTTACCCGGTAAACGTCGCCAGTCTTTACCCGGTAAACGTCGCCAGTCTTTACCCGGTAAACGTCGCCAGTCTTTACCCGGTAAACGTCGCCAGTCTTTACCCGGTAAATGTCGCCAGTCATTACCTGGTAAACGTCGCCAGTCTTTACCTGGTAAACGTCGCCAGTCATTACCTGGTAAACGTCGCCAGTCTTTACCTGGTAAACGTCGCCAGTCTTTACCTGGTAAACGTCGCCAGTCATTACCTGGTAAACGTCGCCAGTCATTACCTGGTAAACGTCGCCAGTCTTTACCTGGTAAACGTCGCCAGTCATTACCTGGTAAACGTCGCCAGTCTTTACCTGGTAAACGTCGCCAGTCTTTACCTGGTAAACGTAACCATTGTCAGTGACAGACTGATGACGGAAGGTCACACGAGATCCTGCAGCTGTTTTTAGTATCTCCTCACAACCTACGGGAAGAGGAAAGAAAAGATATGAAGAAAAGCTTAAAACGAGCTTAAAAAAAGGAATAAACAATGCAATTTTTTTTCTGTATTAAAGTTTGGATAGCAGAGCTCTGGACTGGACCGTTTTTCTTTTCCTGTTGTTTCCGACCATCACCACCTGCTCCGACTAAAAATTCACACACATTCACACATTTTGTTCGACTTCGTACCTTTAGGCAATGTGGTAAAACATGTTTAAAATAGATGAAACTGTCTAAATAAGATATGCTCTGTTGATTCCCAATGTGGTTGAATCCCAGTAATGTTATAGTTTTAAACCAGGAATTGAAGTTTTCTTTATACCTCTTAAAAAGACGGAGAAATAAAATAATGAATCATAACCTGTGTGCTCAGATTCATAAAGTGTCCTTACAGTCACTCATCAGTCATTACCAACAGTCGGTAACTACAGGTGAGGCAGCAACAAAGATCCACTACAGAGTCTCAGATCTTTCTTCACCACAGAAAGAGTGTGACATGGACTCAGACTAGTGACTACTGAAGCATCAGAGAAGACAGTGTCTGCAGATCCGCTGCAACAGACCGCTTTAACCCTCTACATGCTCCATTCTTCCTTCACTCACGAAAAAGACCCTAAGATACTTAAACTCCTCCACTTGACGAAGAGCCTCCCTCCCAACCTGGAGAGGACATTCCCTTTTCTGATTGATAACCATGACCTCAGATCAGGTGCTGAATCTAGTTTCCTCCTGCTTCACACTAGGCTGCGAACTGCTCCAGTGAGAGCTGAAGATCACGACCTGATGAAACCAACAGGACCACATCATCCGCAAAAAGGGCCACCGCCCCACCACATCGGACCCCATCCTCAGGGAAAGAATCGGTGACGAAGAGCAGCTCTGGTCTGGAATGAATACGATTTACTACAGGCAACGTGGACCAAACTCGCTGGCCCATAGTTCCACGGTCAGGACAGAACCCGCATTGTTCCACCTGAATTTGAGGTTCCTTTCATGATGCACCAAATGCTTCCAGTTCCTGACTGCAGGCAGACCAGTTCAGCACCTGGACTCTTATTGATGGATGCAGTATGTCGTTTAACAGCCTTGCTTGAAAGATGCGAGACCTTCCCTTGTCCGGATGGGAGCAGAAGCTACTCTCAAACCCGGAAATACCTTCCAGCATTGATTTGTCATTTCCAGATGTGTCACTTGTTCATTCTAGGGAAGTTCCAGAGACGTTGGTGGAGTTGGTGTTTTTTCCTTCACGACCAAGCTTTGACCCGTGTTTGTGGAAGGACGGTCAACCTCGTTCTTACACAGGGATTTCTTTTCAACACCGCTTATTTTTTCAGCCTTCTGTTGTACATCTAAACTCTGAGTGTGTTGTTGCCATCAAATTCAAAATGAAACAGTAAAACAAATGTCTCACTTTAAACATCTGATATGTTTTCTATAATCTGTCATAATAATATATGGATTTCTGGATTTTTTAATAATGTCACTTTGTTTTTAGTTCTGGGGATCACGTAATGTTTGAGACTCCCAAGCTCAGTACACGCTCTGCAAAAAAAAAAAAAAAAAAAGATAAAGAAAAGATACCGGGCTTATGCGAGGTCATACCTTTGATGGCAAAAACTGCGTGGCAAAAGTCTTTGAAGTTGATTTTCCCATGAGCATTAGGGCACAGATGTCGAGTTAACTTCTTCACCTGCAAGAAACAAAAGTCAGTTCAGTTTGATCTTCACACAAAATAATATGCCACAGGGATGTTTACAAAATGCAAGAGAAGCACTCCACGGTGGGGTAGAAGTGTTATTTATTAGAACATACTAACACTCTGCATTACATGAAACTGTCATAAAATAGACATTGTGTCACAATGTTAAGAAAAAAACAACACTGGCATCACTGTCCAGAGACGTTCCAGCTTCCATGATTGTGGTTAGTCATTAGTGCATGCATGCGTTGAGCTTGACATGAACACACGCCATCAGGCTTAAAAACATTTACATGGGTAAATGTTTGCAGCTGGCGGGTATATCACCGTCACTGTGGGTATAAATGGGACAATGCTGTCTTTTGGAAAGCAGGTGAGAAGCCAGCGACCACACCAGTGTCCTGCCTCTTTTGCAGTTGGACCGAAATCATCAACTCAAGCTGCAGCTGTCGTCACACCATCCAACAAGACACTTCATCCGAACATCATTCAGGTAGAGTCCCATTAGTTAAGAGGCGGAACACACCGAATCCACGACACATTGATCAGACCGTTTCTGATGTTGAGTAACCGCTGCATCCGTGGTGGAGGGACAAATCATTCATCAGCTCTTACCGCTCTCGCCACAGTCGAACGACAACTGTTCAAGCCTCACATCAGACAAACAACCTCGTAAAGGTTTAATCGTTAAATGTCATCCTTGAGCCACTCTCACAATTTATCACCATTTTAAGCCACAACCCAGGTAACATTAATAACTCTGTTAGAGGAGCTGTTTCACTGGGATCAAGAACATTCATCTTCCTCACACCTTCATTCAGTGTGTGTTCTGCTTAGAATTGACAGAATTCCTGCATTAACTTGTCAGAACCCGATGGAGATCATTCCACAGCATCTCCAGAGAGCCGTTCACACCAGTCACAGCTGCTAACGGGCTTCAAGAGGACCCCGGGTCTGAGGGAGCACTCACTTCCTCATCCAGTACACCAGAGCTGGACCTGACATTTATGTACTGACGCAGCGCTGAGCTGCTTCTGCTCCGTCTCTACATTATAAGAGGAACAGCGATATTTTTAACGCTGGTGTGAACAGTAAATGTGATGAGGTTGAGCATCCCGCTCTGAGAAGGTGCTGGAAAGACTGAAAAGAAGGCTTTAATCTCAACAGCAGCTTTGGTGGGACAATGCCTTTCATTCTGGATTAATAGATGAAGAGAAATGTACTGAGAGCACACAGAACGACAAGACGCTGCTCCGTCTGCAGCAGTCGGTAATCCATAAAGCACAGGAATTACAGTTCCTAGATTTCCCACACCGAGAACAACCATACAGCTGGAGCATGGGGTACCATCTCTGAGGCTATTTTTAGCAGCTGGGTAGATCAAACCATCGCTGACAAAGAACCAATCAAATTCCTCACGGTGCTTCTGACAGCATGAAAACCAGACGAGCACTTTCATCCCACTCCTCCAACAGGATCATTTCTCTCCCTTCCTTTGGTTTTTTCCCCACATCAGAGATCCACCAACCAGAGGTGATCCGTTTTAGTTATGTCAGTTTATTTATCTCCAGTCCTTCCAGAAACCCCACGTCTTGTCCTTCGGTGCAGTCTAATCGTCCCGAGATGCCTTCATTCATCTGCAGCAGAAATGGTTGAAGCTCCCAGTTTGATGCCGTTTTAACTCTGAACCGGGAGTCGCTCATTCCGAGTGTCCTTGTGCTACGACTGATTCAGGATCCTGAAGTCTGTGTCCGACATGACTTGCAAATTACAATGTAGACCAATACTTCACCACTTATGGCCTATGCTGACAATACACACAATTAACTGATGTATTTCTACTCCAGTAACATGGCTTTTTTTTAAAGGAAAAAAAAAAAAAAAAAGAGAGAAAAGCTCTTTGTACTTGTAAATTAACATCTGATTAGCTGAATCTAGTTTTTTGAATTAGTGTGAATATATTGCTCTTGAAAGATAACAGACTTCACTTATTACACTTATACACTTGTTTTTTTTCCAATATTGGATACTGCTAAGTTAGTGTTGACATACTGACAAATTTTCCATATGTTGTGCAACCAAGATGGACATGTTTACACGGAGGTCAACAGAGATGAACTCACTAGACGCCAGATTAGACCCCGCCCGGGTTTACGTGCGCGGGGTGTAGTGTATCGCCTCCCTGGTACCTGAAGCTGAGTTGAGGGAAGACGAGCCAGGAGGCGTTTGTTGAGTGGAACGATGTCACATGACGACCCGCTGTCTGCGTGCTCGGCCTCGCTGGCTCCACCAACATCAGAAGACATCTCCTTACACAGGAGATGGAGCCAGGAACCAACAGGAACTGCCGGTAGCATCCCCCAAACCCACCAGCAGTCTCCCTCTGCCAGTCCTGCTGTTGTCGTCGTTGACCAGCAGTCACGTCTTTTTGAGGCTTTTCAGTTTAAAGACCCAAGTTTCTGGTCCTGTAAAGTCGCGGTCTGTTATTTTAGTAGCCAGTTGCAGATTACGGTTGTGTGATATGGTGATCTATGATGTCTCCGGCTCTGAGGATGAGGAGCTTGTCTTCAAAGAATCACTACACGAGCCACCACCCCACATCAGTTCTGTTTACATTAGTCCTGATCCGCAATTATTCGCATCCTTGGAGGCGAGTTATTGGTGAGGCCAGCTCGACACGCCACCCTGTGTTGGTTAATGTAGAAAGGACAGGTGACACGCTGGATTTGAGTATAAAACACGGGCTATCTACCAATGGGGCTACTGTTGGATCCAGACCCCAGTGGTCAGTAGAGGATTTGCAGGTCTGGATCCAGACCCCAGTGACTTACAAACAGACCAGTGACTGGATGTAAACTGAACTGGAAAGGCACGAGGAGGAAGCTTACCTAAACGCAGGCGGCTTGTGCTAAATCAGTGTCAGCTAAACGCAGCGATTATTTCTGAAGAAAAAATGACTTTTTTTTTTTTTTTTAACTTCCCTTTCTTGTCAGTGTGGACATCGTGCACACGCTGTATGTACGATGCACACCGAAATTAGTCTCTGCTTTTAACCCATCAACTAGTTTCACTAGTGAGCAGTGGGGCTGCTAGAACCAGCAGCCGGGGAGCAATTGGGAGTTAAGGGCCTTGCAGTGATTTACCATTGTGGGCAGCCCTGGGCTTGAACCTGGGTCCTCCACGCCCAAGCCCACCACTGTAACCACTAGGCCACCACTCCCCTTGAGCTCATTTGAAATGCCAGGTTTGTTGCAAATGTTCGCTGGCAGCTCAGCAGCTCAGCAGCTCAGCAGCTCCTCCAGCATGGATTGGCTGAAGAATGCAGGAGTGACGATGAATAATTTAAGGACCGGCAGTAAAATGCCACCTAAAGTCCAACCACCTGTGCGACCACAGGTCCCAGCTCTACTGGGCCCCGTGTCGGTTTCAGGTCCACTATTCCCCTGTAAAACGCCAGCCGTCTAACTTCTGGACTGAGGCTCATGCAGGACAAAGATTCACCGCAGTTCCTCGACTGGGTGCAAAAACAAGTCCATCTCCAATGACCTTCATGTTAAAATGTCCAACTTTGGAGCACAAATAAACATATTTACAGCCTGAATCATAAAAATGTTTGGTCGTTTGGTCATCAATTATTTGATTTTGTTTGGTCGTCACTCATTTGATTTCACACCAATGACAACTGAATTTTTTTTTGCACTACACCTGGAGTTTATCTAAAGCAATAATTTTATTTCTAATATGACTGACCTTCGGCTCGCCCAATAGTCGTCATCACTTCCTCTTCCGTAATCATCATGCTACGGCGCTTAGTGAAGCAACCACCTCTTTGTATGAACCCAGCGTCGCATAAACACGACAGTGATTGTTAACTTCACCCCCAAGAACACGTTAAAAGGTAAAATTTTGCTGTAAACGTCTGGCAGCTCTGCAGATATTTTGGCGTGGATTAGCTGGTGGTCATAGATAACTTTGATTGACACATGGTGGGCGTGCTTCCCAAGCAACATGGCTGCACCCTGTACAAGGAAAAATGGGCTTCAAAATCGCTCTTCAGAAACCAAACGGGTCACGTGATCTAAATCCTTCAACCATTGTTTTTTTTTTTTTACTGTCAATGTCGTCTTGGTAGCGACGTTTGAAATAAGGATGTTACCATCAACCTTCTTTGATTTCGTTTCATTATGCCAGGATGACACTGTTGTGGGGACGACCGCCACAGCAGGTCGAACGACAGCTAGTGAACCCCCCCCCCCCCCCCCCCCCCCCCAAAAAAAAATAAAAAATAAATAAATAAAGAAATCAACAATAGGACGCAGAGAAATGCTGCCATGAAGGCGCAGTTCATCTCCACACTAAAGTTTATCTGTGAATTTGTGTTTCAATTAAGTAGTTTGAATTTTCTTTTGTAAATTTGTGAATCGTAACAGAAGAAATTCTAGATTTTTTTTCATGTAAATTTGCCAAGTTTACACACTTTTTTAATTTTTACATACGCTTGCAAGTTTACAATGTCACAAATAACTGACTTTGTAAACTGACTCCAGTTTTCATGGAATTCTAACCTCTTAGTCTTGAGCTTTTTTTTAAAAATTAAATTACTATAATATGCTAGAGTGCTAGTGCAGAAAGCCTCAGTAAATTAGCTGGTTATGTTTTGTAAATTGAAACTTTACATTCATAAATCAAGCATGTTTTCTTCCTAAAGTTTAACAGATTTAAGCAATACCACGAGTTCATCTTAAAGGTTTGACCTCCCTCAACACAACAGACTTTCAAAAAATAGGGGCCCCAAAAAACAAAATTTTGTCTCGGGCCCCAAACAAGCTGGAAACGGCCCTGCGGGCGTGAAATTTTATTATACTTCAAAAGGAATTATACTGCTAAATTTACCTTATACATTATGATGTTCTACATTTTCACACCCAAACAAACGTCTCCTTCAACATGACAGTATTTTGCAGCAGTTAACAATCGTGTTCAGTATCGGTTCATTTAAAAACTCGCACCTCTCACGCACCTGTGACCGCTCAAATCAGACATGTTGTCTTTGTCAACAGCTCCGCGGGTCCACTATTACCACAACACCTGCTAAAAACAGATTTCTTTCCAATGTATGACTGTAGATGAGCTATCTCAGCCTCAGTCTGTCCTTCCATGAACCTCACCTCGTCCCCTTGACCGAACTGAAGACCAAGGTCCACCAGGTGCTCCACCCGGATGAAGCCGTCAGCATCCTCATCACAGACGTCGAAAACCTCTTTGAGCCTCCTCAAGACCCGCAGGAGCTGGTCCTGGTCGGGGAAAATGTGTGCTTCCATGTCTAGACCGGCTCTGGTCGTGGGATGGACGTTCCTGGATCAAATGTAACGGAACGGAAGCTGTTTAACGGCCGCCATCGTCCTCACTGCTCTCAGATCTCAGCTCCGCTGGACACACTGGTGCTGCTGCTGCTGTGACGTCGCAGCGTAGCGGAGACCCGACAAGTTCCGGAAAAGCACGATGGACGACGATGGGGAGACGAGGCATTCCGACCCGTGCAGCTGCAAATAATTCATCCAGATGTGTTAGTGGCAGCCGCTGTTCCCTGTAATATGCAGGATAAAATAATCTTAGCGTCTCGAATCTACTTTTCTTTCCGTATTCTCAAAAAACTGTATGCATTTGTTTTTGTCGACATAAATGCTCGTGTTTATACCTTAGTGTAAGTAACTATTTTAATAATAATAATAATAATCCCTTGTGTTTATCATGCCAATAAATAATTGTCTGCTGATGGCACAGCCACTTGTATCAGGGTGTGTTGAAGCAGGGAAACATCTAAAACATGCAGGACAGTGGGCCCCGAGGACCAGGGTTAAAGGTCCCACCACAGCATTACCCTGTTAGTTCCATGGATGAAATAAAGGGGGTACTTAGTATTGCTCTCAGGATTTATTTTCTTATTAGGTTCATTGTTTGTTAAATAAATAATGGCATGGTTTAGAAAAAAAATCACATTTTTCTAATGTTGTTTTGTTGCCCAATTTGCCTAATACAAATACCTGCTATAGGCAGGTGTTGTTGGTTTTTTTTTTTTTTTTTTTGCTTTATACAAAAAATAGGCTGATAGAGGGGTATTAACTTTACCACCACTATATATATTAACCCATGAATGTCAAATTTATAGAGATTTTTTTAAATCCCTTAAAGTGAATTATAGAAGCGTATTAGGGCCACTAAATAAAAAAAAAAGCATTCTGAGAATAAAGTCATTGTGACTTTTTTTCTCAGAATTGTTTTTTTTTCTTCAGCAGAATTAATACTCTTCCGTAGTATTAAAAGAAGAGTCAATACCTCCCCTGACCACATGGGGGCACAGCATGAGAAGAAAGCTCATTGTGCCAGAACTTGACCTAAGATGCACCAAAGTCTGCCTTTAGTTGGACAAAATGTATGAGAAGTGCCAGACTGTCCCCTCTGACCAGCTGTTTTCTTAACACAGCACATCTGTCTCCATGTGGTCAAAGATTAGATTTTGCTTTTGATGAATCATTGCAACATTCTAAAGCTGCCTGGATGTTTTATGTTCTATTAACACATACTGGTCACCAAAGATTTGATAAATGCAGATCACCTGTAATCTAGTACACAGGAGACAAACATTTTCCAGACTTTTGAGCCGATCATTTTGATCCAGTGATGAGTGTAACTGTCAGACCTGTGCACCTGTAGACAGGTGCTCTGGTCCTCCTGAACAGCTGAACATCTCCAGCTGTCTCAGGTTTGAAGCGTTTCTTCTCCAGACTGCAGGTTTCAGATGTTTCCAGAGATGCTCAACAGGATTTAGATCAGGGCTCACAGGAGGACCGTCAGAGTAGTCCTGTTTTTAGGTGTGTTTTGGGTCAGTATCCTGTTCAATTTTACAGCAGGATAAAAAAAAGAAGAACAATGAAACTGAATAAAAAGAAGAAAAAACAAGCAAATGTACTAATCCAAGGTAAAATAGCGTAGTTAAGGTGGGTGTGTTGCAGTCGCCTTCCAGGGACGCTCATTCCACCCGTTATTCCATCTTTAGATTGATGCAATAACTGTGATATGCTGCCACCACATGGACAGAACTGGCATTACTACACAAAGTGGCTTTAATCTCATATGAACAATACCACGTAACCTCAAGCCTTTGGACACTATGAGCCGTTTCATTTATTTCCATAAAAACAGGTAGTTCATCCAACAACTCAGAGTATCTTATAAAGTTTCCTTCAGGATAATAAAACAAGACTTTTGCTCTACAGTCAAAGCACAAATCAGCTTTTATTAGAAAAGGTGTTTATTATGAGAGGTATCTTATTCATGTAACTTTTCAAAAGATAAAAGCCGGACGTTCCAGTCCAGAAAAAAGGGTCCTGAAATAAAGTATTTTCATAAAGAGGCAAACCCATCATGTCAAAAACGGCTGGATGTAGAAGTCCTGTCTGTTCCAGATTTAAATGACGAGTCTTGGCTCCAGCAGCGACTCCCACCGTTCTGTCACCTGGGGGACAACAGTCAAGACGTTACACCAACAGTAAAGCGGGATGAGTTTGGATATAAACAGGAAACAAGTCCACAGATGGCCTGGCTTCTACTTTTTGCAGATGCAGCCGGTTTTGTGATTGTGATGCCCTTTGAAAAGAGGGAATTACTGGGTCAATGGGCCCACTGGAAGTAGAGGAAGAAGTGCTAAAACCTCGGCTCAAAGAGGAACGACAAGCTGCGTGTTTAACTGAACACGAAGGTTGTCTGCAGCAGTTGAATAAAACTAAAGCTGTGATTTAATGAGCTTAATTCTTCAGGAAACTGTTTGCAGGGTTGCTCATGGCTGTGTTTATGTTACGTTCAGCTCACTGATCTCAGCTGTTGCACAGAAACCCCCGAACCTCTGTCTGGGACAGCAGAGGCTCTCCACCTTACCCACGATCCTCTGGTCACGGCATACTCCACTCGTTCCGAACCATCCGGGTTCTGATAGACGAGGTCAAACTTCCCAGGTTCCACAGGAGCTAGTGGAGAAGCACCAAGTCAAGAATTAGCTCTAATTTGTGTAAAATCAGCAAGTAAATTACATTTATAACCCAGTCACCACTGAAGTCAGCAACTCTGGAGTAAAACAGGAAAGCAAGGATTTGAATAGGATTTAAACCCTTTAGTTTAACTGAACTCAAGTCCCCTGGCCAAGACTGGCAGCAGAGAAGAGTTACAAAACACATCTACCAATAATAATATACACATAAAAATACAAAACACAGACAACTACATTCAAGTAAACATTCGAGTCCATAACGAATGCTGAGTTTAGACCCTGAAAAAGGTTTGAAAGGTCATAGTAAAGACGGCCGATGGTGACCAGTCATAACTTCCACGACAGCAGCGGACGCACATGGAATATTCCTGTTAAAATCTTGTAACGAGACCAGATTCTTTCTGTGTCTGAGATGAAGCGCTGCATCCAGAGGAGTTACAAAATGTCAGCATCTTGCTTATGTGTAAAGGAAGAATGAGCCAGAAGATCTTCAAGGCGCATCAGCAGTCTGGTCTGCAGGAGCGTGGGCTCTGGACCGGACTGAGACTCTGTTTTGTGGAGGATCCATGTTCCTGCCCTCACCTATGGAACTGTGGTAGTGACAGAAAGAACCAGGTGGAGGATAAAAGCCGCTGAAAATGAGTTTCCTCTGCACGGTGGCTGGAGTCTCTTTGAGACAGGAAGAGAGACGTTCAGAGTGGAGTCACTGCTCCTCCATGTCCTCGGTAGACAGTTGAGGTGGTTCATCTGGTTAAGATGTCTCCTGGAACCTCCCTGGGGAGGTGATCAGACATGTCCAACTGGGAGGAGCCCTCAACAGACCCAGGAGGGGTTTCATCTCCTGCCTGGCCTGGGAACGATTCTGTATTCTCCCAGAGCAGCTGGAGGAGAGGACTACCGAGATGAAGATCTGGACTTTCTAAGATTAAACTGCTGCCCCGACGAGCCAAACCAGGATGGATGGACAGGTGGATCGACAGACAGGTGGATGAACAGGTGGATGGATGGATGGATGGACAGACAGGTGGATGGATGGACGGACCGACAGACAGGTGGATGGATGAACAGGTGGATGGATGGATGGACAGACAGGTGGATGGATGAACAGGTGGATGGATGAACAGGTGGATGGATGGATGGACAGACAGGTGGATGGATGAACAGGTGGATGGATGAACAGACAGACAGACAGGTGGATGGACGGACAGACAGGTGGATGGATGCACGGATGGACAGACAGACAGGTGGATGGATGGACGGACGGACAGACAGGTGGATGGATGGACGGACCGACAGACATGTGGATGGATGCACGGATGGACAGACAGGTGGATGGATGGACGGACCGACAGACAGGTGGATGGATGCACGGATGGACGGACAGACAGGTGGATGGATGTACGGATGGACGGACAGACAGGCGGATGGATGCACGGGCGGACAGACAGACAGGTGGACGGATGGACGGACAGACAGGTGGAAGGATGGACGGACCGACAGACAGGTGGATGGATGGACGGATGGACAGACAGATGGACGGACAGACGTTCATTGACTGTATTTTCCAGATGTTCTTCCAGAGATTCCACCGACAGAATCAAGCCAGTTTTTGCAGCAGCCACATCTCAGTCCAGAAAGTCCTGGTCCTCTAACTGCTCTGAACCTGTCTACTCGTCTACACGCGGGTGTTGAACCTACCTTGAGAGGAAAGAAGAAGTTCTAGCTCGATTTGTTTGGTGGTTGGGTCGAAGTTCACGATCTTTCCCTCCTAAAACACACACGCACATGCACACACATGTCTGATCGTCTCATGGATCCAGAGTTCAGAGCTTCAGAAAGCAGCTGAAGCTGGAGCAAACAGTTCAGATAACTTCTTCAAAAGCGGTTCCTCTCACCTTGTACTCAGATATTTCTGGCGTGTAGTTCTCCGTTAGCTCCAACAGCTGTCAAAAAAGCAGAGTTCATCATTCAGTCATAAGATGCAAAGTTACCAGCTTACAGATGTTTACCAATGGTGGAGAAGACGAACCAAAGTCCTCCTGCAACACTGCAGAAGTCCAGAGTTAAGCTACAATAAAGACGGAGTTTTCAAGAAACCTGCTTTTTGTTGACGCTCGACTGTCTAGGAGAGATTTAGAGGCCTCGTCAAAGGTCAAAGGTGGTCGAAGCTGCTGATTACAGCGATCAGTCATAAACCCGCAGCAGGCGAACTGAGCGCGAGTCCGGACACAAACATGAACCTTCTGACCAACCACACATTTGAGAACATCTGGACGCCTCCAGCTCCTCCATCTCGATCGTTTCAGAACCAGAAACTAAAATATTTGTTAAGTGATTTACAACATGGTTTGATAAGTGTCTACAGGGCGCGATGGGATGGCACATTATTACATAGAAAACTGTTGCCGGATTTTCCACGTCTGATCCTACTGGGTACATCTGTATGGAGGTACGGTGTTGACAACAGACCAGGTACCTGCAGCCTTCCTGGACTTGTCTCACCTTGAAGGCGATCTTCTGTCCCACCTGAGGAGGAGCAGCCAGCAGCGGCATGGAGCTGTAGTCCTGCTTCTGACACGTTCCTGCGCCGTTCTGCAGACAGAGACAGGCGGGAGGACAAGATCTTACTCAAGTCTTGAAATACACAGGCATGCACACACCAGATGAAGTCCAGTAGGACTTCCAACAGAAGTCCTACTGGACTTCATCTGGTGTGTCCAGTAGGACTTCTGTTGCTTCTTCTCCAGGACAACGACTGCTTGCTTTCTGTCTGACTTTGAGTTCACGTGTACGTGAGTAGAGTAGCACATTATTTGGAGATCAAAAATAAAAAAAAATTAAAACGGGAGACTAAAAAAAAGAATACTAGAAATACTTAATGAATATTTATGGACCCTAAAACTCTTATTTTTGGAAGTATTTCCAATGCTTCCAAACCTACACATTTGCAAGAAAGACAAACAAACAATCAGAAAATCGGACTTTAAATATTCACAGATTTGTGAGTTTTTAAACTCATTATTTCAGACTTTACAAAATCACAAATATGTGAGTTTAAAAATCTAATTTTCTGACTTTATACTCGTTAAAATCTGCACATGTGAGAAACCTTTTCAGATCAGAGACGGTGCGTATCTGAGGCCGGGTGACGGGAATTAAAGCGTTTACGCCGTGATTTCCCACTGGGGTTGGGAATCAGCTGCTCCGACAGCCGCGTTCAGGTCTCGGTTGCGCCCCCCATGACAACCCTTCAGTCTGGACACAGAAACAGGACCAACATGCAGACAAACCTGCAGCACCACCGACTTGTTGCTTAGCGAATCAGTGTGGTAGGACGCTTCCTTCGTGCAGTTGTAGCTGGAGTCCAGGCCATCTGGACCTGGAATGGTCCTGCTGGTTTCAGACCGACCCTGCTGTCCAGGACCGGGACCACCTCGGCCGCAGTGGCCTCGCTGAGGCCGGCGGCCGGCGAGGCTCCAGCTGGGAGGATGTGGCTTCCTGATGACCAGCTGGATCTCGTCTTCAGCGTCAGGGTCGGGAGGGTTGACGGTGCCGCCGGCCGGATTCTGAACACAGACCGGAGACTGAACCACTGGGTCTGTGGAAGTGGGAGGGGGGGATTTTTACACTGTGGGCCTCATCAGAGGAGCTTTCTGTGTCTGAGGAGGACGATGAGGGGGGGTGGGGGGGTTTCTGAGTGGGTTTGGTGCTAGGAGGTGTTTTGGAGGCAGCAGGAGCGCAGGAGGAGCTCTTGAAGGTCGTTTTTGTGGAAACTTTATCCGCCTCGCTGCTGCTGGAATCAGAGGAAGGGAGGTTCTGCCTTTTTACTGGTGCTGCTGCAGGCTTCTTCTTGCCTTTGACTGGCAGGTCGACCCTGACAGGGGTCTTCTGAGGTGTTTTGGGGGTAGCAGCGTGGCTGCCCGCCACCTTCGTCTTCTTTTTCTTCTGTGCGGGCCTCTCCTCTGCTGAAGTCTTCCTCTTGCTGTCACCTGCAGCTAACGCAATGTCCTCCGAGGTGTTTTCCTCACATACTTTCTTTTTCTTTTTCTTCTGGCATTTTATGTCCATGTCCTCGCATCCCGGGCTGTCCTCCTCCGTGGGTTTTTGTCTCTTCCGGCTTTTATCTCTTGTTTTCTCGGGATGGCTGCTGTCTCCGTTCACCTGAGCCAGACACTCCACCTTCACCCTGCCAAACAAAAGTATCTTTGAAGTCAAAACCGCCCAAAACATCATGAACCAAACGCTCCAGTCTAGCTGACGTTTAGACTGAAACACCCTGTTAAAGCCCTCTATGGTCCAAGAAGATCATGTGACCTCGGAAACCCTGTTAGTTGTTTTTTTTTATTTAATCAAAGTAAATATTGTTTTATTAATGGTCAAACAGCATATTATGTTGTTACAGTGTCAGTTTATCAGAAAAATGTTAAATTGAGTATCAGTTGAAAATCAGCAACACTGCAGGTGAGGGAAACCTGCAGCCAGCTGTTCAACATCTGGAGGGCAGAGGCGCTCCTTCTGTCCAGAGTTACAGCGGATGTACAAGATGTACAAGCTCTGCAGCTCTGCTCGGCGTCTTTGTCCTGCTCATGTCATCAAAATCCACTAGAGAAGCTGGAGTCCTGCAGCCACGTGGAACTGGAAACATCTCTGTTCATGAGTCTGGACACTGAATCTGGAGACCACGAACAAGCCTGTCCTATGTGACCTTAGGGTGAGGGTCTGGGGTGTGGGGTCAGGGTCTAGGTCACATACGGTCTAACACAGCAGGACAAAGACCTGGAACATAGAGGTCCCTCCACCTCAGCACGGCTTCAGGAACACTACATCCACCTTCTGGAGTAGTGCAATCTGACCGCCGTGGTCCTCACCTGATGTCGTCATTGTCCCGGACCACGTAGATGCTCTCGGTGTGAGGCAGGTAACAGTCCTGGATGAACAGGCTGAAGATGCTCCCGCGGCTGAAGCCGAACTTCTCCCTGATCGTGCTTTCCAGATCCGCCACCACGCGACACGCGTTCATGTCCACGAGCAGCCAGCACATCCTGCAGCCCACGGCGACCGGCGGGGGGTAGTCGAAGTAAAGCCGCAACCGAATGAAGCCGTTACCGGCAGCTGCCATGACCGACGGAGACCCCAAAACACGCCGCGCGGTGCTCACCGGTGGCGCTTCCTTGTGGGCCCCGTCAAAATAAGAGCATGTCCCTTTACAATACTGCCCTCTATGGTTGTGGCTGTATTTTCTTTTTGCGCAAACGTTATGTAAATAGGTAGATAGGTAGGACCATGCCGGGATCAAAATAAATCTAATATGACAAGGTAGCAATTTTTACATCAATAATGTGGTATTATCACTGTAGATGGTGTTTACTGTGCTTGTGGGCTGTAGGAGGTAGACGCTTGGTCAACCTCAGCAGATGAAGGCTCCTCCAGGTTGCTAAGCAACACAAAGGTTTCACTGAGTGACTAGTCCTCCAAACACAGTGTGCACAAACCTGATGTTTGTTGTGTTTTTTTCCCAGCATCTCCAGCTTTTGTGTCACTTGGGCTCTGTTCCTTTTCTGACTGGGCTCTTGAAGTTTTTTTTTGCTTTCTAATGACGGGCCAGTTCTCATCATCCCAGGAATGTGATTTCATCCTCACCCCAGTGATATTCTGAGTATCCATGTGGATGAATGTAGGGGTCAAGGAGTGTCAAGGAGTTTTAGGTACAAATAAAGAACAAAGTACAAGTTTCTGTACCCTATGACAATTTTAAATGCAGTGTGTGACATGTCTATCTAAAAAAATATGTAAGAGTATAATACAACTTCTAAATTCACATTTTTAAAAGGTGACTCCAATAAGTACTCCAGAAAAGTTGTTCTGTCTCAGTAAGTATGGAGTTTTAGCATCCTCACATTTTAAGTTGGAACTTCGGAGTTCCTAGTTAAAAACGGGAATGCTTCATAAGGTTGGAACTTGGAAGGTCGGACAAACCTCAGACTAAAGTAGACACATACACACTTTTTGTCCACTTTTTTAGTATGTTGCTACACTAGTTTTACGTACTAAATGCCACTAACACGGCTGCTGAATCACCAAGTGTGACTAGCAGGTTCAGATGAGGTAAATACACACATCCAAGACCTTTATTTCAAGTTGTGTATTTTATTCGACATTTCATTTTTTAAAAAGAGTCACTTTAAGACTTCATTGGAACCACCGCGGGTTGTCAGTTGATTTTCTTTCTCTTTCTTCACTAGTTTAAAGAATAACAATAAAAATAAAAATCACATCGGTCACCTGACCGTGGATGATCATGTGACGCCGGGTGTGGTCATGTGACTTTACGCTTTTTTTTTTTTTTTTTTTTTAACTCATCCGTTAGACAGCGGAGACGGTCACAGCAACAATGGGCTGGTTTGGAGCTGTTTTCAGTTTGTTTTTACTCGCTGCTTTCGCCAGCAAAGGTATGGTTTATAAATTACATGTCTTGGTGTTACGGGGACTCAAATGTAACGTTTATTTGCTTCTTATTTCTCCATCGGAGCTTCTAAACTCGACTGAGAGTAGAAACGAAAGTATAGTTTGTGCAGCGTCACGTGCTGGTTGGTTGTGCAGGTGTTGTAAGTAAACGGCAGGTTAAAAGTGCCTGAACTCCGCAGGGGTCTCCAGTCGCGTGGCGGCCAAACAAGCGTGGGACTACGTGGAAGTGAGGAAGGGGGCCCACATGTTCTGGTGGCTCTATTACGCTGACAGCGCGTCTGCGCAGTTCGAGGATCTGCCGCTGGTCATGTGGCTGCAGGTAGGACCGGAACCCGATCAGAACCCGACTTGGGCCACCTGACACTGGACCGGGTTTTCCAGAGCACCCTGGGCCGCCGTCTAATTTCCTGAATGTGTGAGCATTTTTGTAGGGCTGCTTGTCAGCTGTTATTGGGTCCGGGGTGGAGTTCTGTTTGAAACATAAAAGTTTTACCCTCTATTGTCTGCTTCTGCTACCTTGTTTTGAGTTTGAATTCTATTGGCAGAAGTGGCGCTGGCGTGATGACATGACTGATACTGGTGCTGCTTCTATTTAAAACCAAAAGAGGAACTAGTCGCTCTTCTGGCAATTCTGAAGGTCCCACGACAGCTTCCCTCCCTGGGAGCTTTTTCAAAACCAATTATGGAATTAGTTTAGTTCAGTTTGTTATAAAATGTGATCTGACTAAGCAAACAGACTTGTAGTAGTAATATTATAATGGTTTATTTATCACTGGTTTGGAGATTAAACAAAGTATTTAATTTAATATATGTGCTCATTTCAGATCATGATGTCCTTGTATTTCAGGGTGGACCAGGAGGATCTGGAAGTGGTTTTGGCAACTTTGAGGAAATTGGACCCCTGGACAGGGATCTCCAGCCCAGGAAAGCCAGCTGGGTAAGATGAGAGCATCCGTGAGACTAAAGTAACTTTTTTTTTTTTTTTTTTTTTTTTTTGTATGAAAACGGCAGACTTTAGGACAGTGTCGGGTTGTTCAGGTTACTAAGCTGATTTAATCCTAGTCCCAAGTTTCTAAAACATGCAGTTCCTCTACTGACCACTGGGGTCTGGGTCCGGACCCGCAGCTCCGCCACTGACCGCTGGGGTCTGGATCCGGACCCGCAGCTCCGCCACTGACCGCTGGGGTCTGGATCCGGACCCGCAGCTCCGCCACTGACCGCTGGGGTCTGGATCCGGACCCGCAGCTCCGCCACTGACCACTGGGGATCCGGACCCGCAGCTCCGCCACTGACCACTGGGGTCTGGATCCGGACCCGCAGCTCCGCCACTGACCACTGGGGTCTGGATCCGGACCCGAAGCTCCGCCACTGACCACTGGGGTCTGGATCCGGACCCGCAGCTCATCTCCATGTAAAATGCCCAGCGTTACCCCTCTTCGTGTGACCTCCACCAGGGAGTGGTTAGGGAAGTGTCGTCAGGGAAAGTTGCTCCATAGACTGGAAGTCATTCAGAGTCGAGTCCAGGAAGATGTCAGACGGTCTCGTACCACCGACTGATCTCGGTCAGAGGTTCAGGAGTCGCCATTTCAGCTCTGATTCAACCAGAATGAATGTAACATTAGTCAAGATCATAAAAAGGTAACTTGGAGTGACTCGGTGAGGTGGGCGTGTTTAACCTGACTGACAGTTTGTTAGTTCCACCCATTTTGCCCATTTTTTTTGGATTATTTGGGGTTGGGCCAAGTCATAAAACCCACCCAAGTTTTAAAAAAACTGTCCTTGTCCTTAAATAACTTTCCTAGATGATAATGAAGTATTTTTAAATTTGATTCCAGCGCTGCTGAAACTGATGGGTTTGTTTGTTTGTCTGTCTGTCGCCACAGGTAGCACACGAGAGATAACGTAGCCGTGGTAACATGATTGCTTGTTGGTGTACGACCCCGTCGGTCTGAGTTCCTGCAGGCCTTTCGTCTGTACGAGTAAATGTCGAATCATTTGTAATCTGAAATGAAGGAAATGCCTGCTCCGTGTCCTCCCATAGGTGCAGACGGCCAGCGTCTTGTTCGTCGACAACCCCGTCGGCACCGGCTTCAGCTACGCCCAGCAGTCCGACGGCTTTGCCACCAACGTGTCCACGGTGGCCTCAGACATGCTGGTGCTGCTCCAACACTTCTTCACGGACAAAACCGAGTTCCAGGTAGGGCAGCTGGCCTCTTCGGTCCATGTTAAAGCCTTTTGTAAAGTCAAAGCGATGCAGAAGTACTGATGTCAGGAAGGGAAAACATGACTTTAGGACCAAAAGGAGGTTAGTTGGACTTTGGGGATCGCTCCAGTTCTCGCCGCAGCTTGTGCTGATCTCTGGCATGGTAACGCCGTGACGTCGCAGGCTTTGGAAGACATCCCCCAAGTCAAAGCTGTGATGGCGTGATTTGTTCCAGTGCAGCGCACATTTGACCCGATGCTTTGACTTGCAGAGCGTCCCGTTCTACATCTTCTCCGAGTCTTACGGAGGGAAGATGGCTGCTGCCATCTCACTGGAGCTCACCAAGGTCAGTCAACCAAATGCTTTCTGCTGTGTCTCAGTAAGAAATGGTATCCACTAGTTTGACGACATTGAGCTGAAGCAGTTTAATGAATAATTCCAGTGAAAGCCAGGAACTGAAAGTTCACGTTGGTGCTCCTCAGCGGGCCTCCAGTGTTTTAACCCGTCCTGTCTGTCTCCAGGCTGTTGCTCAAGGCTCAGTGAAATGCAATTTCGCTGGCGTTGCACTCGGAGACTCGTGGATTTCCCCTCTGGGTCAGTATGAATCAGTCTTTAAACCTGGACGTCAACCTTTGTCCACAGCTCTGGTCAAAAACGATCCGACTCAAATGCTGCACTTCTAGATTGTGGACTGCCGTCACACTTCTACAAAAACGCTTCTTTATCTGAACAAACATGACCTGTCAGCAAAGAAAAGGTAGTGCTCCTTGAACATAGTTGATGGTCTGATCAAGAATGATGTAATCCAGCTTATTTGTGAGAGTTTAACTGCTGTGTCAAAGCATGAGCTGAACTGATGACATGTGACGTAATCGGAAGCGGTGACCAGCGTGACTGGCTTCAGGTTATGTCATACCATAATCATGTACTAGGACTCTGAACGTGCAGAAATACTGTGCATGTTTAGTACCTGTATACTGTTTTGAAATGGCCTCATCTCAGACTAAGCTGTCATTCAAGTGCCTTAATTAAAGGCAAAATTAAAAGGAAAGATTCCAGACTCGGGAATGCTGTTGAGTAGGTATTCGTGCTGACGCGAGCAGGAGTGTCGCTCTTAAACCTCCAGACCTGTGTTTTTCCTCCAGACTCGGTGATGACGTGGGGTCCGTACCTCTACACCACTGTGAGTACAGTTGAGGAGGAAAGCCTCTGGTTTTAATACAGACCTGGACCTGAGCTGTTGGTGGAGCTTCCTTCTGATCTGTGTGCAGTCGCTGCTGGACGACTTCGGCCTGGCTGACGTCAACAACGCCGCGGAGGCGGTGAAGCGAGCCGTGGAGCAGCAGCAGTTCCTGAAGGCCACCGAGCTGTGGTCCGTGGCCGAGTCGGCCGTGGAGCAGGTCTGTTCACGTCGCCTTCATGTCCTCATACTGACGAGCTCACACGGCCTTCGACCAGTAAACCAATGTTCTTCTACCAGAACACGAATGGAGTCAACTTCTACAACATCCTCACCCAGGAGCCGGACGAGAAACTTGCATTTTCCTCTGGAAAGGACTTCATCTGTAAGCTGCTGCCCAGTGGGGGATGTATCATCTGTTCAGGTTTAAACTCTCTAACTGTGTAAGTGAGCTGCTCTGCTCGTCTCCATCAGCTCTGCTGGCACGTCGCCACATTGGCCCGCTCCACCGGCAGTCACTGAGCGAGCTGATGAATGGACCAATCAGGAAGAAACTGGGCATCATCCCGCAGAACGTCACCTGGGGAGGTACAGCTGGGGAGTCCAGTCCTGGTTTAGGCCAGTGAGGATTTGGTTTTAGTTGGGGTTTTTTGTCTTCAAAGTTCATATAATGTTACTTTTTTATTTGGTACATAGACTATTTATTTAACTTGACTCAACTGCTTTGGTATCTATCCAAAAGCTTCTCAAACTGTCTTTACTGGATTTTTGGTCCATTCCTGACAGAATTGGAGGGTTTGAGTCCAGTTTGTACCTTTTTTTTTTTTTTTTAATTTTGATGGATGTGTTTTGGGTCTTTGTCCATTCTGAAGACTCATCCATGTCCCCCGTCCATCCCACCCAAACTTCACCTCCTTGGCTGATGTCTTGAGATGCTGCTTTAGTACCATCATCTTACCTTTATGATGTCATCTGTTTCGTGAAGTCGCCTCCTGAAGCCCAGCAGGCCCACAGCTCTGGGGTGGTTCAGAAGAACCGGAAAAAACCCTCCTGTGATGCCCCCCACAGCTTTTCTGAGCTGTGAGGGACGTACTCCTGCTGACTCCGTCTAACTCTGGTTAATGTTTAAGACGGTGTTTCACTGGAGTCTTGGTTTGGTTTTTCCGGGCTTGTTTAGCAGATTTTCCATCAAAATTGGTTCATCTCTCGGAGACGGTCGTCTCCTGTGCTTTTATGCCATTTCTACATGTATATTGATGAACGAGGGACCTTCAGGCATCGGTAACTTGTACCCAGGATGAACCAGACTTATGAGGGTCCATTGTTCTTTTCCTGACGTCTTGGTCAGTTTCTTTTCTCTTCTCGTGAGGCCATGTTTAAACATCACGGCTGTTCGTCCAATGATGTCGGTTCGTGTATCAGACGAAATTTCTGACATATTTAAACCACAGTCAACTTGGTTAACTTCTCACTTTAAAAAAAAAAAAAAAAAAAAACTTTTCAGGAACATGTCTTTGTCGTTTTTAGTTGTAACTGCACCTTTTTATCTTTTAAACTGGACTTTGCTAATGTTTCTCTGCCCTTTGTGACCCCCCCCCCTTCTTTTTTTTTTTTTTAAATGTTTGTTCTGGACGTTCAGGGCAGGCAGAGGCGGTTTTCAACAAAATGGCAGGAGACTTCATGAAGCCAGTGGTGGACATAGTGGACCAGCTCCTGACTGCTGGAGTCAATGTCACGGTCTACAACGGACAGCTGGATCTCATAGTGGACACCATGGGTAATCTGGGCAGGAGGCCTAACCTGAGGCTTGTTGGATAACTTCAAACTCTGGTCGACGTGGCCACGTTTCATCTCTTTGAAGAGCAGCTCTATAACAAAGGTCTCCTTCTCACAGGTCAGGAGCTGTGGGTCAAACGCCTGAAGTGGGAGGGACTTCCAGGCTTCAACAAGCTGAGGTGGACCCCCCTGGATGACCCAGCCTCTCCGGGCGTCACTGGAGCTTTCTGCAAGACGTACCAGAACTTTTCCTTCTTCTGGATCCTCAGAGCTGGTCACATGGTAAGACGTGAAGCAGCCTTCCTTGTGAAGTTGTTACGGCTCAGCTCCAGTAAATCCTGGAGGAACACGGATGCATCACATAGACATGGTAAGAGACGTATTTGAACTAAAACTGGAGTCTCTGTTTGTGGTCAGATTCCCTCGGATCAGGGACCAATGGCTCTGCAGATGCTGAAGATGATCACCCAGCAGGACTGATTCTCCACCTCCGACGGCTCCAGCTGGGATGGCGCCGACAATCAATATGATCACAATCAATATCACACGAGCTTCAGATTATCTGTCCTCATAAACCAAATAATGAATGTCACTTTTATTTGACTCAGTTTTGTAAATTTCAGCAATTCCATCAATAAAAGCATGTTTTTGTTTTTATAATGATCTCGACTTGTTCTCTTGGTACACGATCCGTCCATCACACGCCCATTAAACCCCCACAGTTCTGGAGGAAGGTTGGTGAACCGGTGCAGTTCAGTTGGTTGAACTACTTTGACAGCAATGACTGGTAATAAAACAACTTAAACTGTAATTAACAATAAAGGTGGCAGGATGTCCGAGTTTTTCTTCAACAGGAAACAAAGGCCTCAGATACCTCGCTGATTGGTGGGGTTTTTTTTTTTTTTTGTTTTGTTTTTTTAAATGCCAGGTTTTATGCCTCTTATTCCCCCCTCCTCCATGTATTCCAGCCGTCCTCGCCCATCCCACTGAGCTCTGGGGGTCTCAAACCCACTACTGTCCTCCCTGAACCCAGACAGTGGTTTGTTCAGTGACTTGCTCTGCTTTTCCGCCTCGACATGAGAGATCCAACCTTCAACATGTTCCCCTACAGAAAGCTCCTGGATCTGGACTAGGACTCTGCTCTGATTGACAGGATCCTTGACTGTTGGAGCTGAGAGTGAGCCTCCAAAAGGACCTGACCTGGACCCGTCTCAGCTCTGCTGTCGTCATCATCACTAGTGTCAGACGCCTGAAGTTCAGTGCGAGTCTCTGGGTTCTCGGGACCGTTTGAGGCATCGGACGGCTTCACTGGACGTCACCTGATCGCTCGTCTTTTTAGGGAGACGTTTGTCTTTTATCAATCACAGCAGCTTTAAACCAGACCTCCAGATTCACTCCATCTACTGGACTCCAGCAAACTTCAGTTGAAGTCATTTAGTTTGGGTTCAATCGTGACACCATGATGGACCTCTGACCACCTCTGATCAGGTGATACAATTAACATGTTTATTAAAACTTAAAGCAAAGAAGAGAAAAAGCTTGGACCTTCACTGAGTGTGTATTGATGTTTGTGTAACTCAGCCTGAATCGTCTGGACGGATGTGAGAGAACTCAAATACAAGTGATGTGAAAAAAGCATCTTTTACCATCCTCAGTCATTTTCCAAATCTCAGTCACTAGTAAGGTTGTTTAATCTTATTCGTGAAATCAATTAATGGATACTGAACAATATGAAACAAGGCAACTGGCTTCATCTGTGAATATTTAAAATGTGTAATTAGGTGTAACATTTACTAGGAACACCATAAAATCACTGAGGGAATCCTTTTCTGCTCCAGCAGCATTAGCTTGTTTTTTTGGGAAACTTCCATGATTACATCACATCATTCCTGCAGCATTCCTAAAAATTTTAATTCGTCATGAGTTGCAGAATGCCGACTGGCTGACTGGCTTTTCTGGAGCTGTCAATCAAATCAGTTTCTTTAGTCATGGGATTGTTGCCATGGAAACACCCATTAACAGACACGCTCTTCAAAAAAACATTTTGGTCATGGTGCGCCTTAGTAACATGAAAAAATAAACTCAGATAAAATAGGATATATAACTCTTTTCATAATTTATTTATCAATCAAACTGAAGCAACAACGGAAGAATGGAAAAAGAATGAACAAGAATTCCTTTACAATCATGAGACACCGATGAAGTCAGACAGGAAACATTTACTGAGATATATATATATATATATATATATATATATATATATATATATATATATATATATATATATATATATATATATATATATATATATTATAGCTTAGATTCACTATGATTAGATGTGGGTTTTTTACACAAAAAAGCAGGATTAAGACTGTAGCCCTTGTAAAAAACCAAGTGAAAAGATAATTGGAACCTAAGATATTTTCATGAATAAAAAGTATTTGTAGTAGGTTATAAACAAAAAAAAAAAAAAAAAAAGATAATTTGAAACTCTGGAGGATTGTACAAGAGTAGTGGACGAGTGTCCATCTGTCTCAGATGCAGCATCATCTGTGGAACCGCAGGAACGTCCGGCATCATCTGTGTGGATTCAGTGAGGAGCCTCTTCTCTGTAGCTGAGCCGTCTTCTTCCCCAGCGGCTTTCAGGCACCAGGAACCCGTTCCTGCTCACCGGTTCCACCACCAGCTCTAGTAGGCTGGGTGGCTCCGGCACGACCAGCTCCGTCACCCTGAACACGTTCGAGTACACCCGGCCCACCAGCTCCAGCTGACCCGGAGGGATCCGGGGATCCGGGCCCCTCAGCCGGCGCCAGTACACCCGGAAATATCGCACGTGTTCTGTTGGGTAGTCCCAGCGCAGGGTGGCGTTGAAGCGCAGGCAGGTGGAGGTGGTCTCTGGTGAGGTACCGGCGCCACGAAGCCAAACGACATCATAGATGCACAAACCCTGAACCACATCAGGGGGCGCCTGCAGACCAGCCACGTCCAACACCTGAGACAGAAACACCAGAGCCCAACGCTTTATCAGGCGTCACATCAGACCTTAGGTCTTAGGTCTGGCAGGAATACACATGAAAGGTCTTTTCAAGTGTGAGACACTGAAAATACGGGTTCAAGACAAAGTAGCAACGCCACAAGAACAACCGAACAATCCCAAAAAGCAAAAACCATGAAGGAGAATGATTAAGAAACTGGTCACTCAGGATTTACTCCAAAAGCTTCGACTCCACACCCACATGTGAGCACTGAAGGAAATCTGTCCGAGTGTCTCACCATAACTTCTCCCAGCATGCAGCTGAAAGGAAGGTCCCGAGGCTCGCCACGGCGGTGGATCAGGACGCTGAGTTCTCTGAGAACGCAGCCATGGAACTCCAGCTGTGAACATCTGTCCCCAGCGACAGAAAAACGGCAGACACTGTAATCTCAACTCTGAAATCAAAGTGAGATCAGCTGCGCCGTGTTTTTCCCCTCACCTGATGCTCCAACCTTCTGGATTCAAGCTTCCACACATCTGAGAGACGCGACTCATTAACTGGTGCTCTTCGTCCAGAGCTTCAGGAGCCACACTGGTAACTGCAAGAAAAAATAAAAAACACATTCAGCAACTTAGAGTTCAGCCACATACTTGATTATGGTGTTTTTAGAAGCTCGGGAACAAGACTCCAGATGTTACTACAACCGCGTTCACCTTCAAATAATGAAGTGAGAGAACAACAACAGTGAAAACACAGCGGGTTCAGGGAATGACAGGGATTCTGTCTGATCCCGTCATTCACGCTCGGAGACCCGCACCTGTGACCTCCTGGACCTCAGAGTTGGTGCAGTGATTGGCGTCTGCCGTCTTCATCTCCAGAGAAACTTGGATCCCAGCTGACGTCTTGCAGATGAGAGTTACCAGGATCTTAGAATCCAGAGGAATGTGGAGGGAGAACATCCTGACGGGGACGGAAACAGAAAAATGCTGAGCAGAAACAACGACAACTTGGGAGTCATAGTGGCTCTGCCAAGACTGACGTCTGAACGGAAACACCACACACTTGGCACAAACTGGAGTGTTCAGCGTTTCAGGGATGAGTCCGTCGAGCAGCAGCGAGCAGCCCCCATTCCAGGCATCATCCGGGGAACCTCGGCTCCTCAACCAGCCCAGACCCTCCAGGTCCATGTGGTAGTACAACGGCTGGATCTCCTGCGCCATCAGATTGAACCAGCTCTGCTTCCTCTCACACTGGAGATGCAAAACAAAATAAGCTTTGATGTATGTTATTCAGCAAGCACCAACTTCAGACTCAAAAAATAAATAAATAAAAAAAACATGGGCCTCATCGTGAGCATAAAAAATGAACCACTGACAGTCACAAAACTGCATCTGAACAAACCAGCAGACTTCTGGAACAACGTCCTCTGAACAGATGAGATCAAAGTGGAGATGTTTGGTCTGAATGTCCAAAACCACGTTTGGATAAAAAACAAACAGCTTCTCAGAAACTTAAACCCACTGTCAAGCACGGTGGTGGAGGGAAGATGGTCTGGGCACCTGTCAGTCATTGAGTGGACCAGGAAACATCTACTGAGAGTTACTGCTGCTGAAAAAACATCTACTGAGAGTTACTGCTGCTGAAAAAACATCTACTGAGAGTTACCGCTGCTGAAAAAACATCTACTGAGAGTTACCGCTGCTGAAGAAACATCTACTGAGTTACCGCTGCTGAAGAAACATCTACTGAGTTACCGCTGCTGAAGAAACATCTAGTGAGAGTTACCGCTGCTGAAGAAACATCTACTGAGAGTTACCGCTGCTGAAGAAACATCTACTGAGAGTTACCGCTGCTGAAGAAACATCTACTGAGAGTTACCGCTGCTGAAGGAAACATCTACTGAGAGTTACTGCTGCTGAAGAAACATCTACTGAGAGTTACTGCTGCTGAAGGAACATCTACTGAGAGTTACTGCTGCTGAAGAAACATCTACTGAGAGTTACTGCTGCTGAAGAAACATCTACTGAGAGTTACTGCTGCTGAAGGAACATCTACTGAGAGTTACCGCTGCTGAAGAAACATCTACTGAGAGTTACCGCTGCTGAAGGAAACATCTACTGAGTTACTGCTGCTGAAGGAACATCTACTGAGAGTTACTGCTGCTGAAGGAACATCTACTGAGAGTTACTGCTGCTGAAGAAACATCTACTGAGAGTTACCGCTGCTGAAGGAACATCTACTGAGAGTTACCGCTGCTGAAGAAACATCTACTGAGAGTTACCGCTGCTGAAGAAACATCTACTGAGAGTTACCGCTGCTGAAGAAACATCTACTGAGAGTTACCGCTGCTGAAGGAAACATCTACTGAGAGTTACTGCTGCTGAAGAAACATCTACTGAGAGTTACTGCTGCTGAAGGAACATCTACTGAGAGTTACTGCTGCTGAAGAAACATCTACTGAGAGTTACTGCTGCTGAAGAAACATCTACTGAGAGTTACTGCTGCTGAAGGAACATCTACTGAGAGTTACTGCTGCTGAAGGAACATCTACTGAGAGTTACCGCTGCTGAAGAAACATCTACTGAGAGTTACCGCTGCTGAAGGAAACATCTACTGAGTTACTGCTGCTGAAGGAACATCTACTGAGAGTTACTGCTGCTGAAGGAACATCTACTGAGAGTTACTGCTGCTGAAGAAACATCTACTGAGAGTTACCGCTGCTGAAGGAACATCTACTGAGAGTTACTGCTGCTGAAGAAACATCTACTGAGAGTTACCGCTGCTGAAGGAACATCTACTGAGAGTTACTGCTGCTGAAGAAACATCTACTGAGTTACTGCTGCTGAAGAAACATCTACTGAGAGTTACTGCTGCTGAAGAAACATCTACTGAGAGTTACTGCGGCTGAAGAAACATCTACTGAGAGTTACCGCTGCTGAAGAAACATCTACTGAGAGTTACCGCTGCTGAAGGAAACATCTACTGAGAGTTACTGCTGCTGAAGAAACATCTACTGAGAGTTACTGCTGCTGAAGAAACATCTACTGAGAGTTACTGCTGCTGAAGAAACATCTACTGAGAGTTACTGCTGCTGAAGAAACATCTACTGAGAGTTACTGCTGCTGAAGAAACATCTACTGAGAGTTACTGCGGCTGAAGAAACATCTACTGAGAGTTACCGCTGCTGAAGAAACATCTACTGAGAGTTACTGCTGCTGAAGAAACATCTACTGAGAGTTACTGCTGCTGAAGGTGGATCTACATGGGTCATCGGGTCTTCTTGGTTTTTCACAGTGTTAGATTTTTTGCTCCTAAACTATCAGGTATTTCTAGTGTTCATTTTCAAATTAAAAGTAAATTAAAGCAGTTTGAAATGTCAAAACTATGCCACCTAACCTCTGTGTGCTGACCGATATGAAATACTACCTGCAGATCACTTTCTCCAATCAACAATCAAAAGTATCTCTTACAAAATATAGGACCATTCTGGTGTTGCATTTCAAAATAAAAGCCCCATGAAGAGCCAAATACAGCTTATATTTCTTAGATATTAAACATCCATATGAAAATGAAACTCCTGGTTTCCACAAACCCTTTTATTTGAAGTTAGGTCTGAAAGCATCAGCCCCGACCTGAGCTGAATGGGACAATTAAAGCCACATAAAATGTCAAGTTGGGGCCATAATTCAGGAAACTAATTTTTTTAACTGGTTTTCAGTTGGCTCTTAGTTTTTCTAAAGGTTGTGGAGCATGAAGAAAAGAAAAGCTGGGAATAACTGACTTTAATAACTGACACTGGATGATGACATCCCTCTTCGTCATCCACCAGGAACGTACCCGACCTCTCCAGTAGATGGCCTTCCCAAAGCCCTGGCAGAAGGAGGAGATGAAAGGGAGCGGCGAGGCTGGCCGGTGGATGTACAGATGGTCGAACAGAAGAGCCCAGAACCTGCAGGCCCGAGACGCGTCTCAGATTATTCCTGTCAGTAACGTGACCCGTCCGTCTCAGAGTGAATGTGCTGCTGCTCTCACTTGTCTTGATTCTTGCGGAATTCGCTCTTGTCACAGTGAGTCTCGTACACCCAGCCCGGGGCGAAGATGGCCGCAGAGAAGCCGTGCTTCCGAATTACTTCCAAAGCCTGGAAACCAGACCCAGAACCCATCACGGATCTGTGAGATCACGATTATCACCAACCAAGTTTAAAAAAAAAAAAAACTCAGACGCTGTCCACACACCTTATTTGTCTCAAACATTCCTCCCACCACCTCTCCCCGGGCAAACACGTCCACGCCGACGTAGACGTCGGCCTGACGGCCCTGGACGCCGCCGTAGTCCTTCATCCACTCCAGGTTCTGCTCCGTCCAGTTGTAGTTGGTGAAAAAACCATCACAAGCATCAAAAAATATCCTGTAAAAACATTTTTTAAAAATGAAATAAATGTCTGTGGATGTGGACAAAGCACGTTAAGCACCAACTGAATGGACAGCCGGGTCGACCCGAGGACCGGACCCGGCAGGCCGGGTCGACCCGAGGACCGGACCCGGCAGGCCGGGTCGACCCGAGGACCGGACCCGGCAGGCCGGGTCGACCCGAGGACCGGACCCGGCAGGCCGGGTCTTTCTTCTCTACCTGTTGGACTGGTTGAGTTCGTTCTGCCATTTCAGCTGTCCGTTCTCGATTACACTGTCGTACCACAGGACCAGGCTGCTGGACACGCGCTCGTGCATTTGTTCTGTCAGATATTGTAGAAACAGAGGTGTGTTCTTCACCGCGACCTCCTGTGAACAGAAGGCAGCCTTTAGCCCCTCCCACACATGACACTGCCACCACCAGCCTGAACCACATGTTTGGATCTATGCTTTCGTGGTGTTTGAACCCTACCATCCGAGTACTGCAGCAGAACCTGAGACTTGCTGTACCAGGCATCATGTTTACTATTGTCCAGAGGCACCTGACCGGAGCTGGGGCCACAAGGCGGTCAGTGCCAGTACTGGCAGTAATCCCCAAACACGCTGGTGGACACCAGCACAGAACCTTGTTGGTACACAGTTTCTAAAAGATCTCACTCAAACGTCACAACTCCACATCGAATCAGCAAAACCAGGAAGTTATTCTCAGCCTTGACACAGTTTTTAATTTAGCTTTTCACTTTTTGCAAATCAAAACACAAAATTCTCTACGTAAGACACAAAGATCTATCAGGAGGTAACTTGATTTCCTATTTCAAACACAACCGAATCAAAATGCCACGCTCATCCATCAGCGGAGTCGGAGGGAGGCGCAGAGGACACGCCAGGAGTTCGAGTTCATGGCGGACACTCTGGACGAGGAGCAGACTTGGAGGAGTAAGGGAAAGAGAGGAACATGGAAGAGTAGGGCTACTCTGATCATGTGATCAATCATGGGTTGACGATGAGAGAGGCTGGACTCCAACCCAACTCCATTTACAGCGGCCGCCATGATTCCAACCTTTGTACACGTATGCAACAATCAACAGGGGCGTACGTGTACAGTGATAACAAACACTCATACAGCCTGGAAGATGTAACCATATTCAACAATACTGATGCTGTCGGCACGTCAACGGCAGTCGATAATCGCGTCCTCCAGAGGAATCAGTACGAATGACGCAGCTGGACAAGGTCCCCTTTGAAAGGAACGAGTCTTGCTCCATACTGCATTTTTCTGACGTGGTCGGTTTTTTTCCTTCTAAAAAGGCATAAATGCAGCGAGCATGTGTAGCGACGAATGTGGCCGCGGGCCGGGCTGCGGCAGACGTTTTACTCACACTCAGGGAGTTCTCTATGTTGATGAGCCACCCATCAAAGCCGTAATACTTGCTGATCTGGACCAGTTTGTCAGCCACAGCCCGGTAGGACTCCTCGTCTTTCAGGAACGCCTCGCACATCGTGGCTCCGTCGATCCACTCGGTGATGAAAGTCCCTGAAAAGCAGGAAAATCACAGAACAAGGTTTCAGATTTCAGGAAAGATGTGAAGACACGAGGATTCAACGGGAACTGAAGGTGCCATCAGTTTGGTAGAATCTTTTAAACATCCTGATATCATTCCCCCACGATGGACATTTTGAAGTTGTTTTTAGGAAAAGGGATCACTGGTAATCGTTCACCTCTTAAAATGAAAGGCAGCTTGAGTACGTGAGAGCTTCATCACCTTCCAAGGACCACTGCAGTTTGGTTATCGTCATGGTTGGAGGAGAAGATGCCATCATACACCTGCTTCAATCGAGGATCGTGTTCTTTAATCTCTCCAGTGCTTTTAACGCCATCCAGCCTGCATTACTACGTCACAAAACTCCACAAGACACAGGTAGATGCCTCCACAATCACTTGGATTACCAACTACCTGGCGAGTCCTGTCATCTGCAGAACTACTCAGATTACTCTGCAGTTGTGGGTGAATCAGTGATGGACAAGAGACCGAGGACAGAGAACCGGTGGACTGTTTTGTGGCATGGTGTGGGAACAATCATCTCATCTTGAATGTGAACAAGACAAAGGAGATGATTGTGGATTGATAACTTGGACAGCAGACTGGACTGGAGATACAACACTGATGCTGTTTATAAGACAGGACGGAGCAAACGTCACTCCTTTAAGAAGCTTAGGTCCTTCAGCAGTTGCAGCAAGATGATGAATATCTTCTATAAGTCTGTCGTGGACAGTTCAACCACATCTGCAGTCATCTGTTGGGGAGCAGCATCAGAGCCGGTGACTTAAAGAAACTAAACAAAGTGATAAGGAAGTCCGGATCTGTTCTGGGGACTCTCCTGGAGCTTCTGGAGATGATTGTGTGAAGGAGGATTCTTCATAAATGAAGGAGATCCCGGACAACCCCGAGCAGCCTCTTCACAACACTGTGATTCAGCAACAGAACACAACCCACAACAACTATGAATCTGAAGGGACTCAAATCCTGAAAACTACTGCTGCAATTAAATTGCATTCAGGACTACTGGGAGGGGCCCCCTGGTTGGAAGTAGTGCGGTGGTGGCCCACCGGCCGGGTGCGCCGGGATGTGTTGGCGCCCCCCCCCCCCCCCCCCTGCCCCCTGTTCCTGTCCCTCCGCCTTGGCTCTGTAAGTTGGCGACTGCGGGTGGTGGCTGCCTCGGTCCCCCGGGGCTGCTCGCTCTGCCCGTGTTTCCTCTCGCCGCCTCCCTCCCCTCTCGCCGCCTGGCCCCCCCCCTCTGCCGGCCCAGTGCTGTTCGGCCCTGGGAGTTTGGTGTCACCGCTGTGGCGGCCGGACATGTGGCGGTGCGCCGACGCTGGCGGACCGTGACGGCACCGTTCTTGCTTGGCGGGGACGCGCCATGTTGGGTTGCCTGGGGATCCGGGGGCGCCCCGCGCCCTTGTCTTCCTGGACTTGTCAGGCCCCTTGCGGAGGGTGATTTGACATGGAAGGGGAGGTGGGACCGGTGGCCGCCTTCTCCTCTGTCCTGCTCTGCTGGGTGGGTTGGCTGCAGCCGCCTCTTGAGGGGGGGGGCATGGGTTGGCCTGGGGGCGGGGGGGCAGGGGGGCGATGACCGGTGACGATGGGAACCAACAAGGGCTTTGTAAGAATAATTACTTTAGCAAAGTTAAAAATAACTATTCAAAGGAAGGAGGTATGTAAATGATTTGTTGTTGTCATTTTTTATTGTGATTATTATCATATTTTTGTATATGTATGTATTTATGTGCACAAAGAATTATGAGTATGTAGGTATTACCATATATATATATGGGTTTCCATGTTGTCGGTGTGCATGTACATGTGTGTGTGTGTGTGTACGTGTGTGCGCATTTACACGAGTGTGTGTGTGTGTGTGTGTGGGGGGGGAGGGGGGGGGGGGGTAGGGTGTGCGTACTCGTGTGTATGTGTGTGTGTGTGTGTGTGTGTGGGGGGGGGGGGGGTAGGGTGTGCGTACACGTGTGTATGTGGGTGTATGTGTGTGTGTGTGTGGGGGGGGAGGGGGGGGGGGTAGGGTGTGCGTACTCGTGTGTATGTGTGTGTGTGTGTGTGTGTGTGGGGGGGGGGGGGGTAGGGTGTGCGTACACGTGGGTATGTGGGTGTGTGTGTGTGTGTGTGGGGGGGGGGTGCGTACACGTGTATGTATGTGTGGGTGTGCATGTACGTGTGTGTGTGTGTGCGTGTGCATGTACGTGTGTGTGTGTGCGTGTGCAGGTACACGTGTGTGTGTGTGTGTGCGTGAGAGTACACGTGTGTGTGTGTGGGTATATGTGTCTGTGCACGTGCGTGTGTGTGTGTGTGCATGTGTGTGTACATACACATGTGGACGTGGGTGTGGGTGAGTGCAAACACATGTGGAGGTGTGTGTGTGTGTGTGTGTGTGTGTGTGCATGGGAGTACACATGTGGAGGTGTGTGTGTGCGTGTGTGGGTGTGTGTGTACATGTGCGGATGTGTATATGTGGGTATGTATGTATGCATATATATAGATATATATAAGTATGCACTAGGTGTTTATATGTTGCTGTGTATATGTAGATGCATTTCTATATGTGTATTAATTAATGTATAGGTATATATATATATATATATATATATATATATATATATATATATATATATATATGGACAAATACAGGATATATGTATATGCACATGAAACTAAAAAGCACAGGTGCACATGATTGTATCAGAGTATATTAATATGTATGAATAACTACTTACTGATGCACATGTATCTTACATACATAATGCTTCGAGGTCAACACACGGATCATTGCTGGGTGTATGTATACGGGTGTGTGTGT